>CM051362.1:2341518-2466518 GCA_028015245.1 Cardamine occulta | reverse complement strand
CAGGGTTTCGTGGCATAGTAGACACAAACTAGACCGTCAAGGCTACCATGGGAAACATAGTATAGTGTGTTCTCCCAAGAAGTAGGGATCTTAACCGATGATGATGAACCCAACTCCAATGTTCTTAGAGATTCGACGACCGGGTATTTAGCATCGTAAGGACGTACAGACACCATAAGAACATCTGGATCTCCTGATTGCTCACGGAGCTCCTTTTGTCTTTTTTTGGAAGGATGTGGATTCAATTGTTGACTTCCATTGCTTTGATACAGACTTGAATCTCATCAGCGATTTCACAGCAAGTCTCTCCAGGATGTGCTCTACAACATCGTGGTGCAGCGATTCCATCCTCAAGCACCGCTGTTTTTTTCTCGACATGCTTGTGATTGCAGCAGAGTAGCAGCCATCGATGAAAACTTATTTATACACACAACACAACACAAGTAATCTCACAAATAAAGGAAAACCTTAAGGAAAAAGTAAAACTTGAAATGATTTTCCCAAATCTTTTGTTAATTCTAATCTTCAACAACAATTTTCTAGGAATTTCATCAGATCAAGGAAAAGGAAAAGGATCTCTCTCCAGATCTCCTCCCAACTCCTAACTCTAAACGCAGACCCTAGTCGAACCCTATCTCTCCTGCTTCTCTTTTCCTGTTTCTTTTGGGCTTCGATTTTTCTTAGGCTCTCAGAACCCAAATACGATTTAAATCTGACGGTCAGGATTTGTCTTCTGGATGAGAGATAATATATAGTAGTATTCGAATTTTAAATTAAAAAGCCACGCGGGACCCACCACAATCCATCATCATCTGACTAAAGATTTACCGTACTTTGAATCTACAAGTTCGCTAACTCACCTGTTCACTGAATCTAGTTCGGTAATGGAGTTTTCTAGATTTTGGTCGTAATATTCTTTTTCCTTCTTTAAAGAAATATCGTTTCAACAAAAATTGTTCTTTATGCAATTTTTGTTTCTATTACTTTTTCCAAAAAATAATATTAGTTGGTTAAAGTTGATTAGTAACTATATATTATATCTGTTTAAATTGAATTGATTTGTACTAAATCTGATAGGTGGTGATGGAGTTAGAAAAGATAAGTTGCATTGGTTCATCATCGAACATGTTAAAGCCAAGTGAGAGGTATGTGACACATGATGGGGTTGCGTTTTGGTTCATGAGCTTTGTCTCCTACGACGATGCTTTCAGTTGTCTCAACAAAGCTCTCCTCAACTCTCATTTTCATATTGGCATGTAATCAAATTCTAATTTAGACTTTTGCTATCACATATAAGTCTTTGTTGTCTAGTCATGTAAATAACTTGTTAGAATTTGGATTGTCATCGTCTGTGTCTAGTAATATTTAAAACTTTGGGATTAAATTTTGTGTATTAGTAAAGCCCAACTTACTCTATACATAAATTAGAAAAACAATCTTAACTGTTTTTGATCATGTAAATAACTTATGGATAGATTAAGAAATAATGTATCTTCGGATGCTTAAGAATTTCTAGTGAATTTAAAACAATAGCATATTATTTTGGCCTTGTGATTATTTTATTTGATATTATATCTCTATATAATTATTTGAGCAATGTTAAAAACAAAATAACATTGCATTTACATGAGATATTACAATAAATGTCATTGGACAATCTTTTTAATTTTTCAAATCTTACTAATAATCATAATAATTTTCTATTTACTTAATCACTTTCCTAATAAATAGCACACAAAATGAATATATAGATATTTCAAATTTTAATTCTTATTATTTTAAAATCTGTTCATTTTTATTTAATATCTTCTAAATAAATATGAAATTGTTTAACTAGAGTATTTAAACAATATAGTATTTAAATATTTTAAATAAATTTATTAAGGATACAATAATAGCCAAAAAATTAATATAATTAAATAAAAAATGTGTATACAATATTTTGAATAATTACTACTTTTCACAAAAAAATTAAACTCAATTTCTTTCTCTTTGATAATTATGAACGAAAATGAAAACTAATTTTTTACCATCCAACTTTAAATCATTCATATCTTCAAATATTCTAATTTTAAAATGGGTCATGACGAGTTAAGACAAGTCAAAACAGATAAAAACAGGTCAAGACGGATATATTGGAGTAAATTAAATAATTATATATTTTTTGAATAATGTGAAAATGTATACATAACACCACTTAATTTTTACAATAAAATTATATTATAATTTAACTTATTAAATAACAAATATAACACCGTACATAATTATATATTATTAATTTTAATTAACACAACACAAACAATGTATAATAATAATAAGATACTAAAATCATAAAATAAATCTAATTTAAAACAATAATTTATGACAATATAAACTAATGAAATATGAACTATATATTTCTCTGCGCTGAACAACGCGGATTACTATCTAGATATGTGTTTATCATTTAGTCTTCTATTGCCTTAAAAAAGAAAAGTTATCTTCAAGCTTATGTCATCCTAACTATTTTCTTTCTCATAACAAGCTTATAATGCAGTTTCATCGTATATGTCTCGTTAAAGAGTTAATTTATTTAAAGATTTGTTGCGTTGGTGCTTAATGTTCCTATACTTTGTAGCTAATGATATGTATTGTTGTTGGTATAACTTGGTCACGCAAGGGACGATGACTTCATATAGATAGCAGTTTTCTTCCAAAACATTTTTAATCGATCTCAAAAAAAAAAAAAAAAAAAGAAGAGAGTGGATATGATATTGTGTAGAAATTGAGATCCGAAAATGTCATTAAATAGATTTGTCTGTCCTGAAACTGAAAATAATTGAATTATGAACGGTGGGTCAGCCAAAAAGCCCACACACAGAGAGACGAGTTAAAGACAAACATGAGTTTCTTCTTCCCCTTTTTCTCATACATTTTGATTATTAAAAAAAAAAAAAAAAAAAAAGCCTACTCTTCTTTCTTTCTCTCTCTCTCTCTCTCTCTCTCTCTCCCATCTGTGAAATTCAAATTCGAGCATTCGAAAAATCCAGCTCCAAATTCGTCGATTATCACAGCGACTTATCCCAACTTTTCCCCAATTTCACGAATCGCGTCGTGAGTCAACCTCATAATCATCTGGGAACACTCTTTGTTATCTAACAATATGATGGGAAGTAAAAGAGAAGAGGAGCGGAACGAGAAGATCATTCGTGGTCTTATGAAGCTTCCACCGAATCGTCGTTGTATCAACTGCAATAGCCTTGTAACTTTACTCTCTCTCATTACCCATTTTTTTCAAATTTAGGCCTAATTGATTCTAAATGGTTCCTATCAGTGTCATCTTTTTTTTTTGTCTCAACTGAGTTTTCGATTTCGTTGTTATTCTCTTTTGACTTCAGCTTCTGTGATTATCATTTCTATTTATCTTAAAAAGATATGTTTTTGGGGCTTTCGTTTGTTTTTTTAAAGATTAGAAATGTTTTGATTCCGACCCTTCTTGACGGGTCTTCTAATAGTGAAGTTAATCGGAAAATCCAAGTGATTTTCTAATTTCCAGATATGGAAATGGAAAGAGTAGCTTGTAAAGCTAAAGTTTTTCATTCATTTTGTGTATAATTTCATTCTGGCTATTATATATAGTAAGAGTCTTACAAGTTACAACTGATGCAGGGCCCTCAATACGTTTGCACGACTTTCTGGACTTTCGTATGCATGGCTTGTAGCGGGATACAGTGAGTCCCTTTCTCTTTCTTCCCAAGTTTTCTCTATATACTTCCTTTCCAACTACTCCACACATCTCTGTGCTTCCTGCTTTACTTTATTATCTTACATTTTACAGTTAAGTTACATGAGATTTGTAAACTTTTTGTTTAAGTCATTGAGTATATATCTTTGTTGATATTCGCTGATGGTTTCTTATATTCAGTAGCGATTGAGTCTAATTCAGTTTAAATCTCTGCAGACAGGACTAATAATGACTCCCCTGAAACATGGCTTATGTACTGTCTTACAAAATACACGTTTAGATCCCTCCTATCAAATGTTTAATTGTTTTTGTGGGCTTTCATTTTGTTTCATGCACCTGTCTTTGTCAACGACACACAGTGTGAGCTGACTTTGACATCATTATATTTGGTGGCTGACTTATTGCGTTTTATTTTATAACTCTTGTACTAACTTTACATATAATTCCCAATCTATTCAGTAGCTCCCTTTTTATTTATGTGTTTTGTTTTGATTTGGTAAATTTTGGTGCAACTTTTATATGAGACTTGTTATCATGGAAAAGGAAATATATAGGCTTATGTGATATGAGCAAGTGTTCTTTCTTTTCGTTATTTTAGGTATATTCGGAAGTATTTCTTTCTCCAGCTCCACATCATTTCATATGCGGTTATAGGTTTCTCTTGATGCATATTTAAGTATAGGAAGGTGCACTGTGCATTTTTGTTCTTACAATTTCCTGTTTCTTAGCTACGGTACACTGCCTTGATGTAGTGAATATGTTCTTACCTTTTCTTTTTATCTCTTAGTTTCAGTTATTCATCATTGATTTTGTTTTCATAACTTACAGCCGTGAATTTACTCATCGTGTGAAGTCTGTATCAATGTCAAAGTTTACGTCTAAAGAAGTTGAAGTACTTCAAAATGGTGGTAATCAGGTAATATTGATGCTAAAGTTTCAGCTCTTAATTTTCCGGAGATAGATGTTTCTCTCTGTACCTTATGAGAGTTTCCCATTTTCAGCGTGCCCGAGAAATATATTTGAAAAACTGGGACCATCAACGACAGAGACTCCCAGAAAACAGGTTTAAACAATTAGTTTTCCTTGGTGTTCATGATTGAGCAGCGAGAAATATGGGTTTTGTTTTTCTTAATACAAAAAATATTATCTGTTTAAGATCCATGATATCATGTTGTGTTGTTGTTACTTTGGCAGTAACGCTGATAGAGTTCGCGAATTTATCAAAAATGTGTATGTGCAAAAGAAATATGCTGGTGCAAATGATACGGACAAGCCTCTGAAAGATAGTCAGGCAAGATATTCTAGTTTTTTTATCGCCATTTTTCGAAATTTAAAACATAATTTACTTGAATTTTTAGGTTAAATTCTAAATCCTTAACAGTTAACAGTGATGATTTGCAAAATGTATTTTTAGTATTTTC
The DNA here is from genome assembly GCA_028015245.1 of Cardamine occulta. Classification (NCBI taxonomy): domain Eukaryota; kingdom Viridiplantae; phylum Streptophyta; class Magnoliopsida; order Brassicales; family Brassicaceae; genus Cardamine; species Cardamine occulta. The sequence continues at coordinate 2,461,373 of CM051362.1, read as the reverse complement.
ATAAAGGTTTTAGTCTAAGTGTGCTAAATTGCTAGTACTTTTTTTTTTTCTCATTCAAGATACAAAAGTTTATACTTGAAATTTCTATATGCATGCAGACCATTTATTTATTTTTATTTTTCCTGTTATGCAATTGACAGGACCGTGGAAGTTCTGAAGATGTGACTCGACGAGCCAACTCCTATCATTCTTACTCCCAGAGCCCTCCTTACGATTATCAGTATGAAGAGCGGCGTTATGGGAAAATACCATTGGGGTTTACCGGAAAGTCTGCTTCAGTGAGAGGTCTTCATGCAAAAGCCTCTAGTTTTGTATACAGCCCTGGACGTTTTAGTGATCATATGTTTGAAGACCAATTCGCAAATGAGGGCTCTGCTCCAAGGGCTTCAGATTTTTCAGTGTCGAGTGGAGGAGATCCGTTCAGGTCTGATACACAGTCCCCAAATTTCCAGCAGGAAGTTGAATTTCGTAGTCCCCAGTTTCAGCATTCAAATGCCCCTCCAAGTGAAAACTTGTTTCCAGGCAGGCAACATCAGGTAATTAAATGCACCTCCTCTAGAATACTTGTTTGTATCAGGCTAAGAGTTCTTTTGTTACTTTTGAAAATCATCCCCTGGTGGAAAAATGAGCTCACTGATGTTCCAACTTCTCAATCTTTCTTCAATTTCTTCGTCCAGAGAACTACATCTTCTGGGAGTGTCAGATCAGTTGACAGTAATTCCATGTCTATAAAGTCATATACCTCGAGTGGTTTAGGGGAAGGCGTATCTGAAAGTACAAGAACCCATCAAGATAAAACATCTACCCCTGTTCCTTTAGTAGCAGAGTCGATGAAGGCTCCTATTGATTTGTTTCAGTTGCCAGAAGCGCCAATGGCTCAGTCTGTCAATACATTTCAACCTTCAATAGCACCCCGATCTCCACCTGTGAATTTCCATCAACCTCCACAGACATACTCATCCACCCCGGCAGATTTGTTTGCTGGAAATTTGGGTCCACAACCCACTTCAAGACCACCAGACTTGTCTGCGCCTAAGAATGAAGGATGGGCTTCTTTTGACAATCCCATACCTGCTGCAAAATCTACAAACGTTATTACCTCCTCTGGAGTTCCTGAGTTGGAAGTGAAAAATGAAGGAATTCCACAGCCTAGCACAAGCATACAATGGCCACCATATCCATCAAGTGTGGAGCAGCATGCTTTGTCGATATTAAGTCCATGGCAGGATGAAATCTCGGATGTTCTAAAAACTGTTGCCGACAACACGGTTAGTCTTAAGTCTTTATTCTATCTTTCCATGTACATCAGTTTGGGTGCAGCATGAAAAATTAAAAAGAAAATGCTTCATATGTTATCTCATCGTAGACATTGACGATGGCACTTCTTTCAATCATGAAAATTGTAATTATCTTGTTCATCCTGGGCTGGGCGAACTGGGCTCATGTTGTATGAATGTTGTTGGGCAAGCTGTAATCTGACAAACTAAATACTATAATTACCTGTGTCTGAAATAACGGCATGATTCCAAAATCAAAGATTAGCATTCATACAAGGAATGTGATGAACTAACTCCTACCCAACTTGTTTTGTGCAGCCGTGGAATGCCTTTCCCGACTCTATCGAGGCCACTCCTTCGGACAGCGGTAGGAATATTAACCAACAGGTAGATGGAGCAAGTACTACGTCATCTAACATTAATCAACAGCATTTGGAACCACAAGTTGTAGAGGTTGTTTCATTTTCCCTTATCATGTCAGTGTATTTTTGAATGAATCTCTCTTTTGATTCCTCTGATGATGTTAAGTCGCAGGAATTAAGCAATGATGGTACCCAAACAGCCAGAATACCTGGTGGCTCTTCTGATTTTGGTTTTCCAGGGAACATTGTCATGACACCAGCATACTCCCCTTTTATGGTTCCAGTTAGTTTTTCCTATATGCTTATCGACCACCCTTCTTCAAACTTGCCTATCAGTTATTTAGTTTTTAATCGATTAAAATCTTTATTTGCAGGAAGAAGCTTGGCCGCATGTAAACGATCAAAAGTCAGTTAATCCGTTTGATCTCCCTTATGATTCCGAGTTCGACTCAAATGACATGGTATGTAGAGCCCTGTTCACGCATATGTCTCATAATTAAATCAGATCTCACTCCATCATTTGTATGCCATGGTGTAATGTTGTTAGAATCTAAATTATCTAAGTTGGGTGACGACTTCAAATCTTGTTCTGTAGGATTATCATGCTCTTTTTCGGGGATAGTATATCGCTTGAATTTGATAGGAACATAACAATATTCCTTTCTTATTTTCCAAAAAAAATAGGCATGGATTCTAAAGAATCCCCTATCCAAAAGACTTGCATCTGTTTTTCCTCTCTTCCTTTTAAACCATTTGAGCTGCTGGGCTGAGAGAAATTGTACTCATGACTCGAACTATAAACTGACTTAACCCTCTTGTTTCTTCGTATGTATGCTCCTCATGGATTATATTAATTATATGCTTTGTTCTGGGCATGTATCTATGCAATAGTTTTCTCATTCTATTTTCGATTCTGAAATTTGTGTGATCTATTTACTGTAAAATTTTCTTTGATGTTGATTATGCCTCATTTTAGGATAGCCTCTCAATCTACTTCATCCAAAGCTCATCTTAGCTTAGAGTTCGATAATATTATTTGCAAAGTGTCTGTGGCATTCATGGTTCATTTGATAAAACACAACATAGATTATGCAGGATGCCCTACATTTACGTGTGTATTTCTGAATACATCACTAGAAGCCTTTAAAATTCAATGATTGACTTTGTTGTGGTTGTATCTAATGCAAGTTCTTGGACATGAGTTCGTTACAAGGGACACTGCCCGATATCCAGACACCACCAACGTTCCAACCATGGCTCACTGCAGATTCTGTACCCTCGTACTTACCTCCTTCAGGCCCACAAGGTGATATTAGTTACATGCTATGAAATATACTCCTTTCTGTTTATTAGAGTCCTGCAAGAAAGTTAACACCTCACTATGTTGCATAAAGTATCAATACACAAGTGTGTATCCCATGTTCTCCCCCTTCAAAGTATAGCTTTTAAAAAATTGCTTCATGTTTGAGTAGAAAATATTCCCAAGAGGGGTAAATAAACATTTATGGTTGCGCAGACTACATATATCTTCATGTTTAACCTGAAAATCTCTATGACTGACTATTGGAAACCCATCATTGTAAATTTATAGGCCTGGCCTGGTAGGTTATCTAATTCTTTGAAAAACTGCTGCAGGTGGCTTAGCATGCATGGCAGGGCAAGCATCAACGTCTCAACTACAGTAAGTTTCACAATGTGATGATATAATCTTTAATGGGATTATATATATATATATATATATATGATGTTATTGGCTATAAGAGATATGATTCTGCGATGCTTTGAATGAAGAATCCAAGAAGTGGTTTATTCAATAATGTGATGGATGCTTTCGTTACATTTTTGAATGCATAGTGAAAATCTATGATATCCTTGATCCTTGATGAATGAAGATAATCAGAATCTTTATATTTTGCTTCTGTGGAGCTTATCCTTTTGTCTTATTAATGGATGTAGGAATTCAGCAGCACAAGGCCCTGTTGCTTCTACTGGAGGCAATCCATTTGCTTAGATACAACTCGATCTACGTCATCATCTTCTTATTCTTCTTCAATGTCTAATGCTTCATCGTCTTATTCATCTTCAGTTAATGCGTTGCATAATATATATATTTTTTTTAAAAAAGAAGAAACCAGCGTTATTGTGCATTGTTTAAAATACTTTTGTTCGGAACCAACTTCAGCTGTAATGTACCTTCGATTTTTTTAGTGTATTTGCAAGTGGACTTGAGTGCCATTGTGAAGTAACTCGACCAATAAGCCAATAACAAAAAAAAAATCACACGAAAGAAACAGATGCTGGGATTAAGAAAAGAGAGCGGGGGATACATGAAAAAGAGATTCCACAACCTTGTTTGTGTGTGTTTTATTGTCTCTATAATGTCTGGATTTTAAGAAATGTCCATCATGAATACTTTTTTAAGGTTTTCAAATCAAATCAAATGTCAAAAACGATACTCTTTTACTCTCTGAAGTTTCCGTATTGTTTTCTTCAATTGTACTTGACTATCTACTTGTACGAAACTGATTAGTTAGTTTAGGTAGAATCTACTTACAAGATGGTAAAATATCTCATTGTGTCATAGAACACTAGTTTACATCTTGAACCATTTACACAAATGGTATTAAAGTTGAGATGCTTATAAAGTCACAACTTAACTTTGATATTTATAAGGATGATAGCACCTCTTTTAGCTATTTCCTTTTTCTAATCCTATTTGTAATTGGAAAACTACTATTTTCCTTTTCTTAATACAAATAGATAATTTCCATTTAAGCCTATCTTATCCTTAACAGACTTGTTAGGGATGTCTTGGGCTTTAAGCTATTGAAACTTATCCAACAGATACACATACTACTTTTTGAAATATAATAGAACTCATAATCATATCAAGCTAATAATTAGTAAACTGTAAAACATATCTTGGTTATGCATAAATAGTAGTAGTAATTAAGATTTAGCAAGGACGACTGCAATTACAGACACGTTGTGGGTTTTGAGGCACTGGAGGTGGGAAAACAGGAGCATCAGAACATTGGCAAATATCATATTTAAATCTCATGACTTTGAAATCGCCTAAGCATGCCTTGTTTCCGTCTTTTCTGCATCTTCCAGGAAACATTCGATTTAGGTGACACCTTTTTTTGGCAACCGGAGCAGCTTCTACCTCTTCTGTTTTATTTCAACAACAACAAAATTGCTATATTGTAGATTAAGATGTTTCAATAATTTTTTTTAATAATACAACAAAATTGATCCTCAAGTGATGAATCAAAATTAAAAGGAAATTAACATGTTACCATTGATATTGCTCAAAACAACAACCATGAAAACACAAGTACCCATGAGTAAAATAACAGATTTCATGACTCAAAACTAGCTGATAAAAAAGTGACTCTAAGATTGTGAATTGTCTTAAACTTGTTTAAAATATAATATTTGTATGGTTTACACTCGTAATAAATATACACAACAAATATGATAAAAATAGATGTTTCTATGAAATTATTGAAAAATAAAATGAAAGAGAAAGGCGGAGCTTAGTCAACGAGATCAATATGATCGTTAATTTATTTTTAGAATCTTATATTAAAATAGTTTTTTTTATATACTTTTAATAAATTTTCTTCCTAATTTTGGAAATTTTAAAATCTTAATTGAACGCGTCAATATAGAGATGAAGAAACTAAAAGTAACAAAAAAGTAGTATGTGCTTGTAGAAGTTACTATTTTATTTTTAGCCAACTTAAATCAAATAAGTATTATAATTGGTGTTTATTTTGGATATTTTCATGTTTCTTCCAAGATTTTTTTTTTTTTTTTTGGAATGATTTCAAGTAGTTCATTTTGAATAAGTTTAGATTCGCTGTTTCTCACACCGACGGAAGCAAGCAATAGAAAATTGACAAAATAATATCCACAATATATAAAATGCAAGATCTTTCAAAAAAATAAATAGAATGGAAAATGTATTAGTGTTGTTGACTTTTTCTTTGTTATAGACGTAACGTACCCCATAATAATTGGTCTAATTTGTCAAGGTTATGAAACGAAAATGTATGAAGGACTACTACGTTTCGTATAATAGTGATGTAAAAAGATTGTTTGGTATAATGTAATAGAGAGAGAGTGTGATCTATAGAAAAGAGAGAGAGTGCGATTGGAACTTCCTTCTCCGAAGCACGCCGTCGACTGGCCTCACGCCGGTCGTCGAGAATCCCCCGCCCCCCCCCCCCCCATTCCTTTCTCCTCCTCTGTTCCTGATGTCGTCTGAGGCTCCTGTTGGGTCACAAATTTTAATAGACAAATGAGTCTATAAAATTGTGAGTGAGTTGAAAAGAAATGGACATGGATCAATACTTGGCAAAGCCTTTCTTCACTCTAATAATTTAAGTAAAAGAGAAAATGTCCCACATTGATTGGAAGTTATGTTTTAGAGTGATATATATATGGTCATAGTCATACACTTGGTTAAATGACTATAGAGAGAGAAAAGAGGAATCACACATGCGCGCGCTGGCAGACCGGCTCGGTCGCGTGGTTCGTGGCAATGGGTCTCCAGAGACTCCTGCGAATCACAAATTATTTTATTTTTGGCCCTGCTTCACCGCGACTTTTGCCATAAAGAAGTTCGATTTAAACGAATTTTTTCTGGATTTGTGATTCGCTTCATAGCGTTTACATGGATCATTTTTTGAAATTCAGATTTCAAAACGGTTTATTTGTTTTTGCGATTCACTTTGGGCGTTTCCACGAAAAGGATTTTGCGATTCACTATATAGTGTTTACGAAAAATTGAATAAAATCATATATATATATATATTTTAAGGAAAAAATTATATTATGGTTTTTATATATCCAAGGTTTTGGATAACTCGAATTATTATTAAAAAATATATACATATATATATTTTTATTGGTGTAATAATTTCAAATAATAATTTATTATAATTCCGAATAATAATTTATTATAATTTCGAATAATAATTTATTTATAAATTAAAAAGTTGGTTCATTTACCAGATAAATCTTCTATGTATTGTATCAGGAACATGGCAGCAGATGACGTGAACAACGTTGATGGGCAAAACGTTGATGTGACCAACGTTGATGAAACGCCTCCGGCTGTGGCACACGTAAAGGTGGCGCCTATGGTACATACTCAGCCTCAAGTCTCGTGTCAAAGACTACAACCTGAGAAATTTGACGGCAAAGGCTTCAAAACATGGCAGAAAAATGCCTTTTTTCCTCCATGCGATGCACCTGTCTAGGTATCTGAAGGAGGATCAGCCCATCATTCCTCTAGGGAATACGAATGTGCATGTCGTTGGAACAATGGATGCATGGAATCAAGGAGATTTCATGACCAAAGGCTGGATTTTGGGATGGCTTGTTGAAGATTTCTATGGGATCTACTGTGAAGCCAAGAGTTCAAAAGCCTTGTGGTTAGCTTTGGAGAAAAAGTACAAAACTGAAGATGCTGGATGTCAGAAGTTTGCAACCGCAAAGTTTCATGACTTGAAGATGGTGGACTCCAAACCCATCATGGAACAAATTGAAGCGTTCCAACGCATTTGTCAAAAAGGTTCTGCTGAAGGAATGTCCATCTGCGAAATCTTCACGGTGAACAGTTTCATCGAGAAGCTTCCTCCAGGTTGGATTAACTTCAAAAACTATCTCAAGCACAAAAGAAAAACGATGAGTCTGGAGGATCTGATCCAAAAGTTGAATACTGAGGACAGAAACCGTACTGCAAACGGGACCCGGGACCCATTCTGGTGAACATGTGGCCCAAATAATTCATTGCAAATTATGTCGTCGAAATTATGTTTTGTTCGATTATAAACATTAAGTTTTGCAAACACCTAAAGTTTTTTTATTTTGGGGGGAAATTGAAATTCATAATGGTGGGAAACATGATTAGACGTGCCACACCCTCTCTATTTTTAGCCACCATCAACAACATTATTTACTACCTATTTTTGTATACTGTTTGATACACTATTATAGTTATTATCTTGTACACTATCATAATTATTGGACGTACACCATATTAACACACTATATTAACACACTATTTCGTACATCATAATAGTTATCGTCTTATACACTACTAGATTAGGACCCGTCCGATGAACGGATTTCTAAATTTAAAATAAGTTAAATTTAAACAAAAGCATTAATTTTAAAATTTGTTGTTAATGATTTTGTTTGAGAAAAAAATTATAAAGCATGCTTCATTAAAGAAGATGGTTATATACATAAATTTATTTTTTAACATAAATAAAGTAATTTAAATTCCTATATAGCAATTTCATTGTTATTTTTCGTCTCTTGGCCTTTCCGACAACATCCTCTTACTCAACCGTTAAGTCACCATCTCTCGATTTTTTGTTCTTTTCTCTAGCTCTATACCTAAGGATATTTGGTTTCCACGATTTTTTTTCTTTTCCTTTACCTGATTTTCATCTACCACCATATTCAGCTTCAAACATAAGTCTCACCGCCTTCTTCCCTTCTCCTGATCCATATTTGAGTATGATAATTAGTTTCGGCGAAAACATTTTTTTCAGAGTAGATTTCTGTAGTGCCCAAAGAAAAAATAAAATATGCACAAATGGGATATCTATCACTTGAAAGAGTACATTTTAACCACTCTAAAATATGCAGAATACATATTTCTCACTAAGAATCATTTTTTTAATTTCTTGTAAAAATTGTGATTATGTAATTTATTGAATTTTATACAATTAATTAATTATGATTATTTTATGATGATAAGCTATTACAACAAAAGAAAAAATTCTATATTCATGAGTCTATCTATTTAACCCTTTGATTCATGAAACTATTAGATTTATATCTTAATTTGATCTATTAAAAAAGATAGATTCATGGGTTAATCGGTTAATCCAATCAATTTACTGTATAATTTATTTGACACTTAACCAACATTCAAATATTAAAAGCGTGTGAAATATTTTTATAAGAGTTTAAATAATATGAAAATCTAAAAATATAAATTTGAAAATAAGATTTTTATTGAAGTAACATTATTTAACATATTTTAGAAAAATGGTAAATAAAAAGTATATATTTTTTATTATTTATTTTTTGTTTGTTTTCTTTTTTAATTAAGGAAAACAAAAATTTTACACGTGCTATAATCTTATCTATTAATCGACACGTGTTATAATCTTATCAATTATAATTTTGACACTTGTCGAGCTCTTGTGAATTCAACCAAGTTTTTTTATTTATTTAATAACTATAGAGATGGAATATTAGAATTTTTTTTATTTTTATTTTAGTATTGTATTCTTTTAAAAAAATTTTTTTTTTTGATAATTTATGATTTTATTTAATTAAACACATATCAAAATCTGATCAATTTAATTGACACGTGTCATGATCAGCTGAGTTACTAACTTTGGATCATTCTTCTTTATATAATAAGATTATATATATTGTCTTGTACACAGTCGTACACCATCGTAATTATCCTGGTGTACGTCCATATGTAAAAATAATTTAAATCCCTTATCTCATCATCATTTTTTATTCAATTATATACTCGATTATATCAATTGCTGATGGGCTGATTTAAATCATATTTTGTTGGACACTAGTCTTATTTCGAACTCTTAAATGTTTTCCAATTTTAACTTAAGGCCCATAATTAGTGTTTTTAGAGTAGCGATTATTATAATGTTTTGAACTAGTATGATCCTTAAGATGTGTGTAACTAATTTGTTTTAAAATGAGTAAATTTGCCGACTAAGACATATCTTTGAAGTTACAGTAAAAATTCTATAAATTAATAATGTTGGATCCGGAGAATTTTATTAATTTATAAAGGTTATTAATTAATCAATTAATTAATAATTATTAATTATTAGAGAGTTTTTTAGAATTTCAGAAAATAATTTATAGAAAGTAGAAAACAAAGATAATATTTTGATATGTTTTAGTGCATTTACACTTTAGGAAATAATCATTGCATATATAATTTTTGATGCAATTCGAAAAGATAATATCATATATTTTTATATTTTAAGAAAAAATAGAGATAAACTCTAACAAAATTACAAATTTACGAATAAATAAACAACACTAGAATCATATTTTATTAAAATATTTATATATATACAACAAATTTATATGATTATTAATTTATGTTATTAATGGGTCCATATATTTACAAAGAGATTTCAAAAAAAATATTATCTTATTATCTTATCAAAATGTGTCAATTATTACACTGGTCCAACTCGAGACCGGAATAATTTATTAATTTAAAGAGGTTATTAATTTATCGAGTATTAGTTTATAGAGATTATATTATAATTAGCTAAGAGACCCAAACACTATTTATAATTAGAAAGTTGTGATTTTACTATTTGACATTGTTTACTATCCAATTATGCACTTGAAAAATAACATAATTACACACTATATCTATCATTAAAGAGAAAATTGGAACATTGGCTTTTTACTATTTGACGTTTGTACACTAAAGTATGTATACCAATATTTATATATTGACGACTTTACACCAACGTCGGTGTACACTTATACACTAATGTATGTACACCAACATTAGTGTACGGGAGGGGGGTCGGTGTACAATATCAGTTGATGTAAAAGATGAGTGAGTGTATGATTGTAAACTCCAAATCTTGTACACCAATCTCGTACCTCATCTTCCTCCTTTTATTCAATTTTATATTCGGTTATATCAATTTATGATGGGCCGATTTAAATCATATTTTGTTGGACACTAGTCTTATTTCAAACTCTTAAATGTTTTCCAATTTTTGCTTTAGGCTCAAAATTTGTGTTTTTAGAGAAGAAATTATTATAATGTTTCGAACTAGGCTGATCCTAAAGATGTATGTAACTAATTTGTTTTAAAATAAGTAGATTTGCCGCCATACTATTTATGAATTATCTTGTACACCACCATGTCATGTATTCTATTTTTTACATCTCTATATCTTGTACACCATTTTCCATTATACCTCTTACATCATATTGTACACCATCTTATGTTTAATCTTGTACACCAATCCCTTATTTTATTGTACACCGCTAGTGTACATAACATGTCAGTGTACACAAATATGTAGTGTATGAAACATAGTACTGTACGTAACTTAATTGCAGCATTCTCGATGTCGATGTCTACCACTAGCCAATCGAAGGACTTGAAATCATGGTCTTCTTCAATCAATTGTAATATTTTTACGCTTCATGTATTGTTTACTTCTCGATTCTCATTTTTACCGTCTATTCCACAACTTCACACTTAACCCCCAAGGGCCCCAACACCCACTAATAAAAATCAGATTATCAATTGGGTCTAATTCTATCGGGCTTATTGACATATTTTTATTGTCAAATTGACATATTTATTTCGTTTGTTATGTATTTGCTGTTATATTTGGCTGATTTAACGAAATTTGTTCAGACTTGGGAAGGAGTCGCATTTGTGTAATATACATCTTGCATTAGGGGTTAACAATAAATCAGTCAGTGACATTCTTTCGTAATTCTGAAATACACATGAGGGCATCACTATATTTGAACATTCTGTGAATAGTGAATGTTTTCCTTTTTCTCCAATTATGAACCACACAGGAACACCTGTTACGTTTTCGATCAACAGTTCTTCATTAAATACTCTTCCTGTATCATCCACCTTCATCAATCCAAAAATAAATTAACTTATAAAGGAGTACATTTAACATTTAACTATCTTTGTTTTACATACAATTGATTCAATTGCTTGTTTTAAATCCTACCCACATTGAACAAAGACTATGTAACTCCGCGGCTCCCTCCTCCCGACCATCGTCGGCTTGCTCTGTCGCGTCGTTGTTCGTTTTCCGAACACTTCGACAACCTCCCAGATCTCCTTTTACTGTTACTAGACATCCCTACTTCTTTCATCTTCCCCTATTCTCGTTTCTGGTGTACAGTGCTACATATTTTTTATATGGGCCACAAATTTCTAATATATTTCCCTTTTTAATCTTTTTGTTGGGTTTCTATTTCCACATTTTGTTCCTTTTAACATGATTCAGCCCATTAACGAGTTCTATGAACGATGACATCTATCGTAATTTTGTATCTAATTCAAGGGTTTATTTCACCTGCCTCAGTGGCAATTTTTGTAATTTCTCTCTTCTATCGAGGATATCTACGTTATTCCACAATCAGTGAATAGTGTCCCCCACCCATATTACTAATTATGAATACTGACTGTATACCGCAAATTTACTCAAAAAAAATCTAGTAACTTATTATTATTATTTATTAATAAAAAAATAAAAAAATTTGATATAATGAAAAATAGTAAAATTTAGCAATTACATAAACGATGATGAGGTAACTTAATCTGATGAGGAGGAGGTCTCTCGTAGCATTGGCATTGTATCATATTTAAACTTGTTGTTTCTGAAATCGCCCAAACACACTTGTGCTCCATCATTTCCGCATTTTCCATAGAATAATTGAGCAAAGTGACACCTCTTCTTCATCACAGCCACAGGGGCACCTTCTACCTCTTTTTTAGTTTTTCAACAACAAATCATTGTTATAAATATATCTATATAGATAAATTGACAATGCAACAAAATAAAAACGATATTTAAATAGAAAAACGTACTGATAATGCAAATAATGAATCCAAATTAAAAGGAAATTGACATGTTACCTCTAATATAGTTCAAAACAAGAAACATGAAAAGACGAGTACAATAGCAGATTTCATGACTCAAGCTGATAAAATATCGTTTTTTTTTTTTTGGTCAACAAAAGATCGTCTTGTTTTAATCTTGTTGAAAATATATTCTCTCTAGTTATTAACTAACACTCATAATAAATATACACAGCACAAATGATAAAAATCGTTGTTTCTATTAAACTAGTAAAAAATACTATAAACATGAAAAGTGGAGCTCAGTCAACGAGATCAACGTGTGTGATCGTTCATTTATTTTTAGAATATAACAAAAGATGAAGAAATTAGATGTAACAAAAGATGAAGAAATCAAATGTAACAAAAGAGTACAGTATGCGATTGTAGAAATGACTTGTATTTTAACCAAATTAAATACCATAGATCATCAATCCATTAATCAAACCGAAATGTCGACAACCATATACAGAATACTAAAACGATCCTCTCATCAGAGACTATCCATTTACATTAGCAGTTTTTCCCATTGAGAAACACTTGATAACATATTTGCTTCATTTGAAACAGCACAAAGGTGGATAAAACTGGCATCATAATAATCAATCAGGATATCATTTACTTGTTCCACTCTTAAGAATTTTTGTAAATCAGAACATCATGAAGTTTGTTGTCATCCCTACAACAAACGGCTCCATCAATAATCGCGTCAAGAAGTAGAAAACAACACCTAACATGATGGATATGGGAAGGGCAGGCAGAGCTCGGTTGTATACTGACAACAAAATAAGAGTGCAGCCAAGTCCCGAGATTATCGCAAGGTAACAAGCATACACCGTCATCAGATCATACATTGCTGCTCTACCAACAAGAACACTGTAGAAAATAAAGTCTCCAAGACCAAGTTTGATGCCTCTATTCAAACTTTCCTCCAAATCTCTAGGTTCTTCACTATTATTATCTCCCCATCCCATCAACTCAACCAGAGGAGACATTTCTTCATCCGTAACAGTTTCGACATTTCCTCTCATTCCAACCTCTGCGGTTGAGTGCTCTGAGGATATGAGAGATGCAACCAGAGGTGACCTCTCCACACCGTCTCTGTTTCCGTCACCATTACCATCTACATTGTCTGTATCCCTCACCGCAATAGCATTATAATCCATGTTATGAGAATTTCCCCTTCCATGTTGATTTGTATCATGATTCCTAACTGCTTGCAGCTCAACTGATGTAGAATCTGAAACCCCACCACCACCACCACCACCACCAACCAAAACCCTTAAAGTCGAGCCACGGTTTCCCCCTTGGTTACCTGATGAGATAGTCGGCCTAGCTTCATAAACCATAGCAGGAAGTTCCTCATCACGGCTTGAAGCCAGCTCCACCAACAGCTTAAGTGGACCACCAGGTGCCAAGACAGCAACCAAATCATACAAAGCTAGAGCCACCAAGATAAACCATGTAGTCCATTCAGGTAATTTAGTGAACCAAGCTGCAACAACTATCCCCATAACAACCATATAACACTGTCTCAGCACAATTGGGATTCCACCAGCAAACACAGACATAGTCCTCAGAATCGTGAAATTGAAAAGCAATATAGAACAAGTGATGGAATCAACAGGAATTGAGAAATGCTGAATAATCGACAAGAAAATTGCGCCTCCCATCGTACCTGCAGCACACAAATCAACATTTGAATTCGAGTAAACCCTAATAAAGTAAGCGCAGGAAACAAAAAAATTAGTACCTAAGACGAAGAAGGCGGAGAAACGCATGTAATGCTTGAGGAATTTGGTGAAGTTGTAGTAGAAGAGGAGAACAAGGATGAAAGTGACGGCGGCTACAAGGACGACGAAGACGATTGCGTTTTCGATGCTACCTTCGAGCTTAACGGTAGCGGAGTCAGAAGGATTTTCGAGGTAGATGAGATTAGCGGCAGTACGGATCTGAGGGTCAGAGGTGACAGAGAGAGAGTATGTGAGAAGGACGACGAGGAACATACAGATTGAGACGGGAGCCATGACACCGATAATCTCAACTCCGAGAGAATCGAGGATACTAGACTCCATTGTTAAATCAAATTTGTGAGATCTTTGGCTACGCCATTTTTGGGGGGGGGGGTTCAGAGGAAGACGAAGACGAAGACGAAGACGAAGAGGGTTCTCTGAGTTCTGACCAGCTTGTTTAGAACCTTAATCCGTATATCATTAAGCTTAACCAATTTACAAATCAGCCATTTTAATATTTATTTTAACATTGTTTTAAGTAAAGAAAATAATTAAAAAAAAATGGAATATATTTAACAAAAAATATTTAATTACCTTTAGATTACTTCTTACACATATTAATAGAAAAATATACTCCATTCACCTTAGTTTTACGCTGTTTAAAAACTTGGGTTGTTGAAAAAATTTGGATTAACCTAGAGAGGAGAAGAATGTCGGCAAACGAAATACCCGACGAGCTATGGAGAAAGATCCTAGAGATTGGCGTCAAGTCCTCCACTTTCTCCTACAAAGATCTTTGCTGCATCTCCATCTCCTCTCGTCGTCTCCGTCGATTGTCATCTGATGATTCCCTCTGGCACCTTCTGCTCTTCCTTGATTTCCCCACCTACATCGACTCTACTTCATCCTCTTCTCAATCTTCCACCAAGTTTATCTACAGGACTAAGTATCTTATTTGATTGATATATCTATATTTACTATGAAATTGAGAATTTTGTTTTGTGTGAGAATTCAAGCTCTACGAATGTGGTGCATAGGTTTGAGAGGGATAAGGAGAGGAAATTAGCTGCTCATAGAAGAGCTTTACTGAGGAAAGAGAGTGAAATTTCAGAATGGGGCCGGAGGATTCGTGAAATGAAGGCGAGATTATCGGAGGAGGTAGAGAGATTACAGGCTGCTTCTGTAGAATTTTCAGATTTGCATAAAGTGAGGTAGTCTCAAACCTGGAGAACATCTACTCAGATTCCATAAAGTTTAGTTTTTTTTGTTTGCCTCATTCATCTCTTCTGATGTAATTTTTCATTGTCTCTCTCAGGCAAGCATCAGTAGCTTTGAATGTTTGGCAGCCAGAGGTCGTACGTGGTAGACAGAAACAATTAGTTGAGCAAAACGCTGTTCCTGTTCAGGGCCGATTGCGTGCTCTTGATATGGAAATTAAGTTATGCAAACAGCAAATCATGGGTGTGAATAGGGCACTTGTGAGTGTTAATTATGGGTTCTCCAATCATGTTTCGATAGTTGACTTCGTAACTTTCTTAGAATGCTCTCTCTATGTAATTGCAGAGGCAGGTAAAACAACGATGTGACGTAGCCGTAAAAGAGCTAGAATCCATGAAGTATCATCCTTTACGAGATTACAAGTCGACACATAGTGGAGACCACCAAGCAAGTTGTGCCAAGAGGAAGAAGTTGAAAACGAGCATTAGCTGTAAGTATATGCAACTTCAGTGGGTAGTTAAAAACAAATGTGGGACGCTTAATGTTTGAACTTATAGATTTACTTCCTAATCTTTTGTTATCTTACCTAAGATATCGATTGTGAGTTTTCAATAATACTTACGAACACTTGTTGCCTGGATTCCGTAAATGCAGTTCCAGCAATACCCAGTAACAAGGACAAACTGTTACACTCAGAATCAAAATGATGGTTGGCTGCACCATTCCACGGAGAGACAGAACGCTGAGAGTTGTTGTTTGTTTTCCAAATAGATATCCAGAACACAGAAGAGACTGTGGTCGATTATGCAAGTTTGGTTAAAGCAGTTCAAGCTAAAAACCCAGCAGTATCCAATAACAAGGACAAACTGTTACACTTAGAATCAGAATGATGGTTGGCTGCGCCATTCCACAGAGAGTTGTTATATTATTTTTTTGTTTCTTTTACAAATAGATTTACAGGAAGAAACTTGAGATCTTGTCACAGAAGAGAATGTGGTCGAGTATGTAAGTTTGGTCGATTATGTAGGTATTGCAATATCATGAATAAAGAAAGATATATTTGTTTATGAAGTATAACTCTTGGTTCTTTGGCGTGGTTACACTTGCATCTGTGTCAAATGCTCTGTGCTGAAACCGAGTTCTGATTTGCCGAGTATGTTTTTCTTGTACTTGCTTTTCCCCGTTTTGCTTTCAATTTTATTTACTAGTCTTTTCGATGAATGTGATGATATGGAAGAATGCTAAGATAGAAAATATTGTTTCATGATCATTTGAACAGTAGGGAAAAAGAATATATATATTAGATACCTCATGGTAAGAAATGGCTGGCTTCATGATCAATTGATTCTTAATTTGTATTTTGTTGCATCAATCATAATAGTCAATTTGATGTTCGGAGAATAGTTTGGATTTCGGTTTGGAATTTCCCGCTAAAAAATGTGCCGGAACCTATAGGTTTCAGTCCACTGTTCATTCTGGTTAAAAATATTACTCAACTCTTTTACGGTTTTACCCTAGTAGCCGCGTCCAGCGTGTGGGTCCGGTGGTGACGTGTCACATTTCCTCTTTTCCTTCATCTTCATTGGATAATTCTACAAAAAGGTCAAAAGTCAAAACAGTGGCATCATCGTAAATCCTGCAAACTTGGTCCCTCCCTTTTAACTCGCCGGCCAAGTTTCCGTCACTCCCACCACTTTTTTTTTTGCCTTTGATTGACCAACCAAAGAATCTAAAGAGCGATGAAGCATATTTTCAAGAAGCTGCACAGAGGTGGAAATCAAGAACAGAATCGAACCAACGATGCTGTTTCTCCATCGGATCAAAATCGAATACACGTTGCTGCAGCAAATCCTCAAGCAACACCTTCTTCTTCTGTCGCCGAGACGCTTCCGGTGACCGGAGCCACTTCTTCGATGACTTCTACTTCTCCAACCGCTGCTTCGAACCGTGCAGATTACATATCATCCGAGGAAGAATATCAAGTTCAGTTAGCCCTAGCGATCAGTGCTTCGAATTCGCAGTCTAGTGAGGATCCGGAGAAGCATCAGATCCGAGCGGCAACGTTGTTGAGCTTAGGAAGTCATCATCGGATGGAGTCAAGGAGGGAATCATCGGAGGTGGTTGCCGAGAGGTTATCGAGACAGTACTGGGTAAGTCTTGTCCTTGTTTATGTAGTGAAATGCTGAATTCACTCTTTGTGTTTCTTATTTGATTTATTGGATTCCGTAGCTAATTGAATTTCAGATTGGTACTTGTGAATTGCGTTACTCCTTTACTGATCCATATCTCAAAGAAGCTTCTTGCTTGTGATTTTTCTTTCTTGTTGCACATGCTTTATTTTATACAGCTTTGTTTCTTCTCTGAAGATTCAGCTTTTATAGAAAGGCTGTATTTTACCATAACTATGTGGACTAAAATGTCTTGCCTTTTTTTTTTTGCACTGTCTCCATGATTTCACATGAATAACTTGTATTAAAAATTCCTAGGAATATGGCGTGCTTGACTATGAGGAGAAAGTTGTTGATAGTTTCTACGATGTGTACAGTCTATCCACAGACTCGGCAAAGCAGGGAGAAATGCCATCGCTGGAAGATCTTGAAAGCAATCATGGAACCCCTGGATTTGAAGCTGTTGTTGTAAATCGACCCATTGATCCTTCCCTGGATGAGTTGCTACAAATTGCACAATGTATTGTACTTGATTGTCCTACCACCAGTGTTAATGTGTTGGTACAGAGGCTGGCTGAACTTGTCACTGGGCATATGGGTGGATCTGCAGAAGATTCCAATATGGTATTGGCAAGGTGGACTGAAAAAAGCAGTGAGTTCAAGGCAGCATTAAATACTTGTGTATTCCCTATTGGATTTGTAAATATTGGTCTCTCCAGGCATCGTGCTCTGCTTTTCAAGGTAATTTTTTTAAATCCTCTTCCTGGATTTAGTCTCTTGTTTTATCCTACTTGTGGCTAGTAATGAAATCCTTGACTTTTTCACCTAAGCAGATGCCTTGGTTCTTAAGATCATATATCTTGTTTGATTTTGGAAATTGATTTGTGGGCAATTTACTTTTCCCAATGTAGGTTTTGGCAGATAGTGTTAGATTACCTTGTAGACTGGTAAAAGGTAGTCACTACACGGGCAACGAGGATGATGCTGTGAACACAATAAGACTGGAAGATGAAAGGTAGCTTATCCTTCTCACTATGATTCCAGTAAATTTGTTTCCTCTTTTTTTTTTTTTTTTTTTTTTTTTTTTTTTTTTTGCGAATATGTAACATATCTCCCCTCCTTTCAGAGAGTACTTGGTTGATCTTATGACAGATCCTGGGACGCTTATACCTGCTGATTTTGCAAGTGCTAGGGATTATCCCGTTGAGCCACATAACTCACATGGAAACAAATTTCCAACAGCTCAGTTGTCAAATGACTTCAGGCACTCAGCGCCAAAGCTGGCAGAAGGTGAAGGCAGTAGTCAGAGTTCTATGGCCGAAAATAGTTCTTCCTTGGATAGAAGGCCAGAGGCTGAAAATGCAGATTCCTCAACCCCGAAGTTGGGACCACTTCGAAACGTAGATCTTAGTGCTTCACCTTCTAGCGCAACTAGTTGTAGTCAGTTGGAGAATATTTCCTTGAAAGCAATTGCAAAGGGAAATCGAGGAGCCATAAATGATTGTTCAAGAACGAACATGAATATAGTTCCATACAATCAGAACAGTGAGGAAGACCCAAAAAACCTTTTCGCAGACCTGAACCCATTTCAAAATAAAGGAGCTGACAAGCTGTTTATGCCCACTAAATCAGGTTTGAATAATGTTGATGATTTTCATCAACAAAAAAATAATCCTCTGGTTGGTAGATCACCTGTACCAATGATGTGGAAGAATTACAGTTGCAATGAAGCCCCAAAGAGAAAGGAGAATAGTTATATGGAAAATCTTCTCCCAAAACTCCACCGTGAACCTCGTTATGGAAACACTAATTCCTCATATGCTACCTCAAGCCCCAATGGAGCTGTTTCATCAAATGTGCCTGGCAGAGACAATTTAACATTTGTGTCACCTGTTGCTGTGCCACCATCCTACACATCTACTGGAAATCAATTCACACCAAGTATGGAGGATATGAACAGAAACACCAACAATGAGCTAGATCTCCAGCCTAATGCTGCTGTTGTGGAACATGGAAACCAAAAGGATGAATCTCACGTCCACGATCATAGAAAGTATACAAGTGATGACATATCTACTGGTTCTGATCTTAGGCTTAAGGATCACGAAAGTACAAGTTCATCTCTTGATTCTACATCATACAGGAATGATCCTCAAGTACTTGATGATGCAGATGTTGGTGAATGTGAAATTCCTTGGAATGATCTTGTGATTGGGGAGAGAATAGGACTAGGTATGGCCTGCCGGTTATTTTTTTTAAACTTCGAAATATTAAACTAGTTAGATCTATTGGGAGGAAAGTTTTATAGCATATAGCTTTTGGAGATCACATGTGCTAATGCTTATCTTATTGTGGTTAGGGTCCTACGGAGAGGTCTATAATGCTGACTGGCATGGCACGGTTAGTTTTTTCAGACCTCATTTGATTTCATAAAATTGCTATTGTAGCAACTTGTATCTGTAACTTTTTCTTCCAGGACTCGCTGTACTTTTAGTTGTGTTAACGTTAAAATATTTAGGGTTTGATTTGTGTCTTTATTATGGTTGAATTTAGGAAGTGGCTGTCAAGAAATTTTTGGACCAGGACTTCTCAGGTGCTGCTTTAGCCGAGTTCAGAAGCGAAGTAAGCCTTAAGTAACCCATTTATTATTTTTGGTGAACCACAATGGCCTACATTGCAGCTGCTTATACATTTGCTTATGGATTCCCACTTATTATTAATATTTCCCTATATAAAGGTACGCATTATGCGAAGATTGCGTCACCCAAATGTTGTTTTCTTCCTTGGGGCTGTTACTCGTCCTCCAAATCTTTCAATCGTCACAGAGTTTCTGCCAAGGTTTGTCCGATCGTCTTGTTATGAAAATCAATTGCATATTAGATTTCTAATTCCAGGAGGATTTTTTTTTTTTTAATTATAGAGGAAGCTTGTATAGAATCCTTCATCGGCCAAAATCTCAGATTGACGAGCGGCGCCGGATTAAAATGGCTCTTGATGTGGTAGAGAAATAGATCCATATAATCAAGTTCAATGTCCCCTGGCTTATTCCTTTAAAATAGTCACTAAATTACAGACCACTGATACTTTTCAGGCAATGGGGATGAATTGCTTACACACTAGCACACCAACAATTGTTCATCGTGATTTAAAAACTCCAAACCTTTTGGTTGATAACAACTGGAATGTTAAGGTAAATAGACATTTTTCTCAAGTTGTCCACATAATAGACTTGTTTACTCTGATGTTAACTGATTAGATTTTGTTCTATCTCACTAACCTTGCAGGTAGGTGATTTCGGGTTGTCTCGCTTAAAGCATAATACCTTTTTATCCTCAAAATCAACTGCTGGAACGGTAAGAATACATAACTCTTTTATCTCACTACTTTTTGATAGACATGCAATTTCTAGCGTAATTATGGAGTATGGTTTCTTTTCTGATAACATGTATTTTTAATTTTGCTAGCCCGAATGGATGGCTCCAGAAGTTCTACGCAATGAGCCCTCAAATGAAAAGTGAGTAGGCTGGTCTCTCTATACACATTGCATTTCTCACGAAAACTGGAACAAGAGTAACATAGGAGTAGAACCAATTTTAACATGGTGGGTGGTTTTCTACAGGTGTGATGTGTACAGTTTCGGGGTAATACTTTGGGAACTAGCAACATTGAGATTGCCATGGCGAGGAATGAACCCAATGCAAGTAGTTGGAGCAGTTGGTTTCCAGAATCGCCGGCTTGAGATCCCAAAGGAACTTGATCCTGTGGTGGGAAGAATCATCTTGGAATGTTGGCAAACGTAAGTCATGAAAACAAACTCAAAAACACTCGGGAGAATCTGTGCATGTGACAAATGTGTTTGTGTTTTTGTTTTGTTTGGGCAGGGATCCGAATCTGCGACCATCCTTTGCTCAGCTGACGGAAGTGCTGAAGCCTTTGAACAGGCTCGTACTTCCTTCACCACACTAGTGTTGAGCTGTGAATATGTGAAAGACAAGGTTAAACATATATATATTATATTACTTGTGGAGTTGCCCAGAGTTAGTTATACATGAGGCAGCCTACTAGATTTGAGGAATGTAAATGAAATTAAATGTACTTTGGTGTATTTGTAATAGAAAAACCTCTTAATAATTCACTTGAAAAGTTGTTAGCCATATTAGTAAAGTTGATCATATGAACATCTTTAGGGCTGTGAAGTCAGATGCATACAATTATTGAAAATAAATACAAATATACAGTTTTCATTACTCAGGTTTATAAATTTACATTCACCTATCTTCATACGCCCAGAAACCAACAAGAAGGAGAAAAAAAATGAATCTTCATCAATTTTGTGAAGAAATTTAAACGATCAGAACGTGAAATAAGTTTACTGGAGAAAGTGGGGGCGAATTCAATCCGGAAATAAAAAGTTTACTTCTGCATCTGATACTCTCTCTCAAACCTAGCCCATCTCACTGCAAAAGTATCACTCACCCTCTTTGCAGTGAGATGGGCTAGGTTTGAGAGAGAGTATCAGATGCAGAAGTGGAGCTTAGGGAATCTGATGTCGAGATTGATCCACTCACCCTCTTCAAATTGAGATGGGCTAGGTTTGAGAGAGAGTAGAGACTCAGGCATAGGGAATCCAGCAAACAAGCCCTCTCTCTTTTCCCAAATCGAGGTATCTATCCCAAGTTTGTGTTATGATTTGCTTGCTAATGATAATTTTGAGCAGTGATAATGATATGTTTACCTTTAAGGTGTGTATAACACTTTGCAATTGTGTTTTTTCAGTTATCTTTGTCGGCTTTAAACTTGGTGGACCGTGGCATCACATCTAAGGTATACGCTCTGTATCAAAGCAATGGAAGTCAACAATTGCTAAAAACCCAGTCATCGAATCTCTAAGAACATTGGAGTGCGAGGAAACCAAAATTATATCTTTTGATCTTCACATTGAAGCTTTTCAAGTCATGTGTAGAGCTCCCTTTGCCAATGTACATGCTCTTATGATCGCCATGTGCAACCTCGACAACCGCTTGTGCGTTTCCGAGATGAAGTGGCCCAACCAAGTGATATGGTCCTTCAATTCTGCCAACAAGACATGGCACCAAATGTTTTCCATAGATCTGGAGGTAACTTCTCGTTGGCTTGATAGCCTCACATGTGCGCTTGTTCCACTAACACTTTTCCATGGGAAGAACAAGGAGAAGAAAAAGTTGTTGTTTTATTCTCGTGTGTTAAGTCGAACACTAGTGGCACATGATCCCGAAACCCAATCATTTAGTGTTGCTTTCGAGGCTGACTCCATTGGTTATCATGAATCCATATTCCAAAGTTTAATCTCCATTTCTTAAATTTTATCATTCATAGTTATGTAATCTTTGCTTCGTTTGTTACCTGGATTGCTTCCCTTTCTGTGATTTTTGTTTTTTGCTTTTACTTTCAATATGGATTCATGTGCTTTCCGTGTGTAGCTGGGTTCCATGACTTGTATTCAAATTTGTTTTTTTGCTGTTAGGCTGTAACAGAAACTAAAATGTTCTTAAGATCAGAAAGTGTCATGAGGCCTATTCATAAAAGGAAGAACATTATACTCACATGATTGAAGAAAATTATGATGATAAGAGGAGATGATGTGGAATGAGATGCTTCATTACCATCTACAAGCTTCAACCTTAAATACTGAGTTCTGAGCTCAAATCAAGTCTTTCACCGGTAATTTATAGAGATATTATATTATTCTTCTACATATCTCTGATTCTCATCAGATTGTCTATAGTCTGGAAGAATAAGAAGAAGAATAACTTTTAGTTTAAGCGAGTAGTGATGCCATGTAAGCTGTGTTTTTTTATTATTATTACAAGCTTTAAGTGTGTCTGTAACATATGTACATAGAGAGGTCTGTTTCTCTCTGCTTGTTTGTTCTGTTCAGAACTTTGAACCCTTTGGTGCAATCCAAGGCCCTTGATAAATCAAAATATGCATGGTCTTAGTCTCATATAGTTATTATATATTCAATGAGATCTAACAATATCAACCATTAAGCATTTTGTATATGGATACTTAATGATCACACCATGAACACATGCCTTCAGATTCATATGCTCGGTGTGCCTTGGAGATAGAAATAGGCCTTTGCACCAATAATTATGTGTTCAACTAAATCCAACAATTAAGCATTTTATTTGGTTCTCCTCCCATGTACCGCTCAGAAGCAGAAAAAGATTTTCCAGCAACATCATTCCAATAATAGAATCCGGTTCACTGGTAAGCTATTAAAATCAAAACAATAATTGAATCTGAAAACTGATCAAACATTTGATGATTTTGGGCCGAAAAATAAATACTTAGGAGTTGGGAAAATATGTGAGTGTTTGAGGGAGAGAGAGAGTGTACGTGGTGTAGCGAGATAGACATGGTTAATGGAACTTGAGTTCTTAGTCTTACGAAGTTAATTGACTTTTTCATACCAAAACTAATAAAATTAACACTAATAATTACAAAACAAATTTATATCACAAATATATATATATATATTTTTAATTATATCCTTGTTGGTTTGGGACATTTTTTTTTGGATGTTTAATTCCATCAGAAAACGACATATTTATTGGACTTTTCACTCCTTATTTAATAACACCATATTATAAAATATAAACATCATAAAAATTAACAGAACAAACTTATGATTTATTACTCATTTAATACAGAGGTTTTATATTCTCTGTCGTCTGGGCTGCTTCTTTCTTTTCGCCGGAGAGCTGATTCTTTGAGCTGGGTTCCACCGCAGACGCCGGCTTCTATCTATTTGGCGCTGGTAAGTTTTTTGAATAGATCTTTGTGAAATAATGTATCAGACGACGATATAAATCGGAGACGCAGATGATTAGATTCGGAAAACTCACACTCGATTTCAATTTCGTTTCAGATTTTCTTCTTAAAAAAATGAAGATTCTTATACTCGTAATGCTTCTCTGCTCTTCGTTCGCCTTCTCTTCCGGAGATACGACTATCCACACAAACAATTGGGCTGTCTTAGTCTGCACTTCTCGCTTCTGGTAAAATCTTTTGTTCTGTTTTGGTATGCTTAAGACTTTGTAACGCTTAGTGTTCAATCTTAATTCGAGTTATGTGTAGATTCATGTCAATTGGTAGCAGATCAAGATAACTGATTCACAATTAGTGATAGGTTTTGGAGTTATATTCTTCTCACCATTCTCTCTAGACCTTTGAATTTGGATACATATTAACTGCTATAGATCTGTATCAGGACTTTGTGCGTTCTTGATTGGCTGAAAACTTGAATTTGCTCCTCTAGTCAACAAGCATTAAGTTTCTTTGGTTCGTGAAAACTATTGTTCATCTTTTGTAATTTGGTTTCTTCTCCTTGTTCTGAAATATCATCTATATATCTCCCTGATCACATCTGATCCTAGGGCCTTGTAAGCGAGAGTTATGCTTGATTGAGAAACATGTTCCATCTTTCTCAAGTTACAGTTCTCGTCCATACTAATCTATTGTTGTGGTTCCTATTTCTCAGGTTTAACTACCGACACATGGCTAATACTCTGTCTCTGTATAGGTGAAAGCTCAGTTTTTTTCCCCTAACCGATACGTTATGTTGGAATAACCATTCATGGAGGTAGTTCTCTTCCCATTTTGTTTCTTACGTCATATTATTTTTACTTGGTGTTTATAGGACAGTCAAGAGACTTGGAATACCAGATGAGAGGATAATTCTAATGCTGGCAGATGATATGGCTTGTAATGCTAGAAATGAATATCCTGCTCAAGTTTTTAACAATGAAAACCACAAACTTAACCTGTATGGAGATAACGTTGAGGTAATTTCTGGTAGAAGGATATACTTTTCCAAGGGTTTAGCACAATGGAGTGTTTATGTAGTTGTGAAGGTTCTCTCTTTAGTAGGTATATTAGAAGCATCTGCAGCTTAGCCTTCATAGTTGTTAGCACATAACCGTTGAATTGCTACGTTGTGCGATACTTTTTTCTTTATTTTCCATAAGATTGCTTGCAGCCCATGTACATATGGCATACATGCTTTTCAGAAGAAGGGCTGATTGTATGAAATCATTTTCACTCAGGTAGATTATCGTGGGTATGAGGTAACAGTTGAAAACTTCTTACGGGTTTTGACTGGGCGCCATGAGAATGCTGTTCCAAGGTCAAAGCGTCTCCTCAGTGATGAGGGTAGCCATATTCTACTCTACATGACTGGGCATGGAGGTGATGAATTTCTAAAATTTCAAGATGCAGAAGAACTCCAAAGTCACGATTTAGCAGATGCTGTAAAACAAATGAAAGAGAAGCGTAGGTATGTTTCACATCTATGGCTTTTCCTGCCTATAACTTTCCCATGGGCCACTTCTTGATGGAGCAAACATTATTCATTTATTGTCTCATCTTAATTCAGTTTTGACAATCTAATGGCATATTTGGCTAGCCTAGATTCAAGGAGCTGATGATAATGGTTGATACTTGCCAAGCTGCTACTCTCTTTAACCAGGTACATCTTCGTGCACTTTTTCAGGGTTATTGTGTCTTTATAATTCCAAAAAACGTTCGTAGAAGCCAATTTTTTTAGTTTTCACGTTGTTAATTTTGTGAATAATTGTTTTTGTAGCTTCAATCTCCTGGTGTTTTGGCTATTGGTAGCAGTCTTAAAGGAGAGAACTCATATTCCCATCACCTGGACTCAGATGTAAGTCAGTATTTCATGAACTACATCATATTGTTTGAGGATTATTTCTTCTTTTTATCATTGTATTGGTCTCCATTTCTAATATTGTTTTTACTTCAGATTGGTGTATCTGTTGTAGACCGGTTTACATATTACACTCTTGCGTTCTTTGAGAGGCTCAATATCTATGACAATGCATCACTTAACAGGTACAATAACCTTGCTCTTCTTGTCACCAACATTCTGCTAACGTTTTTAATGGTATTTTTTCTTTCACTTTTATCTTTGACGACATTGTGATTAAGGAGAGTTATTAAAGAGTTGGAAGTGTGAGACCAAGTTTGATGTCAATTTCAAAAAACTTAAATCGACTAAACCTTTTGGTTGTCTGAACTGCCTTGTAATGTCTGGTCATATTTTGGTATTGTTCTTGTGTACGAGTTGTAATATTATACCACGTTATATGTCTGGATTTTTTTTTAAATCTGACCTTTTTCTGATCATTGTTAAAACGGAACTCTCTGAGTTACAAATATTCGTTGACCTCCCTGCTGTTGTGCAGTTTGTTTAGGTCCTATGATCCAAGACAGCTAATGTCTACTGCGTACTACCGGACTGATCTTTACCAACGACATCTGGTGGAGGTAAGGAGCAAATTGATTATGCGATGTCACGTTTAAATTCAGCTATATACTCTATTATGACCAATCAGCACTAAGTAACCTCAGTTTTAGTTGCTTGTTATATTGGGGCTGAATAGTCTGGGATTATCCATAAGTTCACTGTTACATGTTGGGGGAAATGATATTGATTTAGATGAAGAACTTGCACCTTCTAGATTTTCTCCCTTTCTGTCTCTGATGAACTATGTTTGTCTTGAGATGATAAAATTACTCATTCTCCAAGTTTTACTTGCATTAGGTGCCGGTCACAAATTTCTTCGGTTCAGTCATGGAGACCATCCATACTGATTCAGCTTACGAAGCCTTCTCAAGTAGAATCTCTGATAGTAAGATCAATTCTGACATGCCATTCAATCAACCCTCCGAGCAGGATCTAAAAGAAGAGCTTCAGAATGCAAACATCCCAAGCGATAAGTTGAAAACTGAGGTTACTGTCTACACTTCCTTAGCTGATTTTATCATAAAGTAACTGAAAAAATTCCAAACTTTGAGCTGGGTTAGAGTGCTGAGCATGATTGAGGTCTCTGTTATGTTTGTTGTTGCAGAAGGAAAAATGCCCATATACACAAATGCGGACAGACTTCAACGAGAAACTGGAGAAGGTTGAAAATGTGGATACAGTGGTTAACCTCAGCATAGCGGTGATGGTTGTTGTTGTAATTGTGTCATCATCTTTGCTACGGTGATATCTGTATGAGCAGCTCTTAATAGAGGAAAGATGATGATGATGATCATCATCTCCACTTGACTTAATCTCTGTTGTATGATATTCACTGTTGTAGCTTCACATCTATGTTCTATATATGTTCACAATGCTTCCAAATTTCCTCGAGATGAAGAAAATATTGACTCACATACAGAAAACATCTTGCCTAATTACATACATTGATTCTCTTACGTCAATACGCCTTTTCAGTTAGACCTCAAAGGTAGATCTAGGGCACATGTTTTCACTCGGCAACAATTAAATGATCCTTGTCTCAGTTTGGGTTTGGTATGTTCTAGTAATAATGTTATAATAATGTTAATAATAAAACAACATTCTATAATCATTTGATTAGGATACTGCAACTTTATTCTAGTGTACTTGAAAAAGTAAAAGTTTTGTGATATTCTAATTATTGCTCAATTTTGTTTCTTACTTAAAAATAAACATATTTGGAAATCTCTACGACTCTACTACTAATAACAAGATATGTTTTGAAGTCAAAAAGAAATATATGTTATCAATTTTTAAAACTATTAAAATTAAAAATTTTAACATGTAAAAACCATAATGGTTTTACGACCTCCCAAATTGTTTATAAAAAACCATAATATATAGTGGGAAAGGCCAAAAAAGGCGCAATGAAACAAAAAAGAAGCCATCAATTTATCATCTCCTGAAAGTGAGTATGACCCATTACTTGCTTCTTTTATTGCTCTACCTCATTCTTAATAATCAATTAATAAGTGTAGACCAAGACACAGCCAGTAGTGTCACATTATTTTCTCATTCCTCTTGCTTTTGCTCTTCAAAACCTACCTGTATTTCTTTCTCTTTCTTCTCCATCTAATTAATATTTAGATTTATTACTTGTTTCCAATTTCATGATTCTCGTTGGAATTGTTTCTTCTTCTCCTCTCTCTGAGATCTGATCCCGTCGGTGATGCCCTGCGGAGATGGCCAAGATGGCGAATCTAGTCCCCGGTGTTTTGCTCAAGCTTCTCCAGCATATGAACACCGACGTCAAAATCGCCGGAGAACACAGGTCCTCTATGTTACAAGTCGTCAGTATTGTTCCCGCTCTAGCTGGAGGAGAGCTATTCCCGAATCAGGGCTTTTATCTCAAAGTCTCTGATTCTTCTCACGCCACTTATGTCTCTTTACCTGATGAACATGATGATTTGATTCTTAGTGATAAGATCCAATTAGGTCAATTTATTCATGTCGATAGAGTTGAATCATCCTCCCCTGTCCCGATTCTTCGTGGTGTTAGGCCTATTCCTGGTAGGCATCCTTGTGTTGGTAGTCCTGAAGATATTGTAGCTACTCACTCACTAGGGTTTCTCAGTGATGGCAAAGTTAATAATGATAATTCCAATGGCGGCTCATTCGGTTCTAAACCCAAAGACAGAGTTAAGGCATATGTCAAAGGAGTCGTTACTAATGGAGAGGTTGAGAGACCAGTAGGAAATAGACTGAGTGTTAGTATTGCTAGGGATGAATCTTCTGAGGGTAAAAAGCCGGCTGCTGCTTTATTTCGAGCGAAATCTGCTAAATCGAGTTTGAGTTTGGATGTAAGGAAGGATTCCTTAGGGAAGCTGAAGACTTCTTCGGGTTCAAAGTCTATCCCTTCTTCACCCACGAGTTGTTATTCACTCCCTACTTCTTTTGCCAAGTTTGCAAATGGGATTAAGCAGCAACAGAATGTGAAGCCAAAAATATTGGAGAAGGGTTCTCCTAGAATGGGGTTGTCAGAGAAGGGGCGGTCTCTTCTCAAGGTGGAGAGTCCAAGTGTTGGGAAAAAGCTTCCCATGATTAAGAATTTCGTGCAGGGGATTGAGTTTGGAGCTAAGGCGTTGAGGAAAAGCTGGGAAGGAAATTTAGATATCAGGAGTTCGGATAGAACTAGACTGAACTTTGGCAAACGTGATTCAACCCCTGATTCCCGGAGTTTGGCAGTAAGCTTTTCCTATCTTTCTTGGCCTTATATTGCAAAAGGGTATATAATTAGACATGTAAAGTTGCACTTGAAGCTGAAATCTCTTTGTATTTGAGAGAATTGTTAAACTGATTATGTTCCTTACTAACTGCAGAATCTGGTTTTATATCATACTCTTGTGTGTTTTCCATCTGTAAACTGTGTTTTCATATTCATTTGTAACTTTATGTCTATGAAATATTATTAGTTTTTTCTATTCTCATTTTATGAATATATCTTGTATAATTTTTGTTTCTAGGCTCCGCGGAAAAGCACATCGAGTGAGAAGTTGCCAAGTAAACAGGAGAGGGCTAATGTATTTGCAAGATCATCGAAGGAGCACAGTAAGGTTCAGTCAATCAAGAAAGTCGAGACAACCGGAATATTGGACACTAAAGATAAAACGAGCAAGCCTAAATCTACATCTGTCGAGAAGAAATCTATTGCAGAGAATGGGTTGCCTGTGAATTTGGTCAAAGTCCCTGTTAGTAGTAAAAGATTAGCGGCTGCCAATATCCAATGGGGTTCACTCCCTTCATCTCTTTCGAGGCTTGGACAGGTGTGGGCTTAACTGTTCTTGGATCTTCATATGTACCTGCTTCATGTTTAGACTTTGAAGGATTTCTAGGGATTAGGAAAATTCATCTTCAAAAAGACTAGTTCACGAATTCGGTAATCCATGTTAATATTTGCAGGAAGTCTTGAGGAATAGAGATGCTGCTCAAGTTGTTGCAATAGAGGCCATGCAAGAAGCCTCTGCTTCTGAGAGCTTACTTCAATGCCTAATGTGCGTAATCTCTAACAAAACTTATTCAGTGACAATCGTTCGGGCTTTCAATGTTTGAGGGGACAAAACATATATGTCCTTTGTCTCTGAATGTAACTGTTACTGCCTTGGTTATTCTAAACTTTGTTCTGCTTTTTCTTTTTGTAGTATGTACACCGATCTTATGTCAACGGCAAAGGAAGATGATCCATTGCCTGTCGTTGAGCAGTTCTTGAAGCTTCATTCCAGTTTGAAGAACGTTCAAATAATAACTGAGTCATTGTCCAGATTGATTTCTTCGGCGTCATCCCCTGAACATGAAGAAAACAGATCTGAGGAAGCTGTAAAAGCGGCATCAGAAAAGCAGAAATTGGCAGCCTTGTGGGTCCAAGCTGCGTTAGTCACTAATTTATCGGCTTTCTCTGTCTATTCCAGCAAACCAGCGAAACTTAATACCTCCAGGAGCAAACCC
The DNA here is from genome assembly GCA_028015245.1 of Cardamine occulta. Taxonomy (NCBI): domain Eukaryota; kingdom Viridiplantae; phylum Streptophyta; class Magnoliopsida; order Brassicales; family Brassicaceae; genus Cardamine; species Cardamine occulta. Next base: position 2,430,625 of record CM051362.1, on the reverse strand, counting down.
GTGATCATACTCGAGAGCCCGGGTAATAATTCCTCGAGTAAAGCCCGTGGGAATGTCCAAAACAGACCAACAATTGGATCTAAACTCGTAGCACAAGGCATGATCCGTAAACACAGGGAGAATAGTAGCAGCCAAAAAGCCACCTCAGTAGCAGGGTCAGAGTCTCCAACGCTAAACTGGGTGAAAGGGGATGGTCTAAACGAGGCAACTGATCTAGCGGAGAAGTTGCAAATGGTTTCTCAAGATTGGTTTTTGGGTTTTGTAGAGAGATTCTTAGACGCTGACGTGATTACATCTTCAAATCTGAATCTGTCTGATAACGGGCAGATCGCGGGGATGCTGTCTCAGCTCAAGAGTGTGAATGATTGGTTAGATGAGATTGGGTCGAAAGAGGATGATGAAGGATTACAAGAAGTCTCCAAGGAAACAATCGATCGATTACGGAAAAAGATCTACGAGTATCTTCTGACACATGTTGAGTCGGCAGCTGCAGCACTTGGTGGTGGTTCAGTCTCTTCTCCTAGACCCAAACCAATCGAAACCAAAGCAAAGAGATAAACGTTGAAGCTTCTACCTGTTCTTTTTTTTTGTGTATATATAAAATTGGCGGCCAAGTTCATTTGTATAATTCAGACATCATTAAGAAGCCTACCAACGTGAAATGTTGGTATTTTTTATTCAGTCAGATGATACTCAGTAAAGAGAGCCTATTGGTTCGAAAGATTCAATATATTTTTATCCATTCGAGGATTGTGTCAGGTATTCTACAAACCAATTTATCATTTTCAGTTTGGAAAATATACGTTTGAGAATTAAAAATCAGGAAACGGAGCTGATCGATTAAATTAATTTGTTTATGTTATCTTTGTAATAATAAAAATCTACAAGGTCCCAAAAAGAAAATAATAAACTTCGCATAATAGGCCCCTCCCATTGGCCATTGTGGTCTCTTTTGAAATCCAAGGGGTTTGTCAGATCTGTGAAATTTCAAAGGGGTTCCACACGAAATTCAAACTCAATGAATCAGAAACCTCCGCCGTATGGTTACAGCACCGCTGGTGGTGGAGGACCTTCTTCCTCTTCATCCACAATCATCGGGACGTTGAGTGCACGCGCCAAGCAGACGACACAATCGATGATTACGACTCTCCGTGCATGGCGAGAACTTCTCGATCTCTCGGCAATCTCTCTCCCTCACAAATACGACGAAGCCATGGCTCACCTAAGGCACAACATCTCGTACTTCCGAGCAAACTACGCTCTCGTCGTCCTCGCCATTGTTTTCGTCGGCTTGGTTTACCACCCGATGTCTATGATCGCCTTTATCGTCGTCTTCATCGGGTGGATTCTCCTCTATTTCTCGAGAGACGCCAACGATCCGATTCTGATTTCGGGGAAAGAAGTGGATGACCGGATCGTGCTTGGTTTACTCAGCTTGGTAACGATTTTGGCGTTGGCGTATACTGATGTCGGCGAGAACGCTTTGGTATCGCTGATCATCGGTTTAGTCATCGTCGGAGCTCACGGCGCTCTCCGTAGTACCGATGATTTGTTTATTGATGAAGAAACTGCTCGCCGTGGTGGCCTCGTATCTGGCCCAAATCGGCAACCGTCAAGTTATACCCCAATTTGAGTAAACCGGTTTTGAGTTGTTCCTCACATTTCCTGGGTTTTGCGTGAAGCTGCGGAAATCAATTACGGCTTTGTAATTGGATTCCCAAGATTCTTGTGTTGTATTTTTGGGTGTGTATGTTTCATTTTGTTTGAGTGTATACAAATTCTGGAAAAAAAAAATGGTGTTATAGATTGGCTTCGATTTATATTTTACAGAATTGCCAAAAACATAGTTTCAGATAGAAAAACATTTTGAAAAATCAAAAGAAATATGATAAACCCCTGTCATATAATTGATGCATTTAAGCAGCAGATGAAAATCCATAGAGAACAAAACCAGTATGTTGAATTCAAGAATCCCTGGTCTAGTAGAACACTCATCAACTAATGCATTAGAGAAAAATCCATGTTTGGATGTATTAATCTTCTTCGAGGTTGATAGAATCCTTGAACTTGGCATACAACACCTTCTTTAACTCTGCCATTTGTGACATAATTGATTCCTTCTCTTCCTCAAGCTTTTCAAGGCTTTTGCAAGTCGCCTCTTTCATCTCTTCTATCTTTGTTTCTACCTCGTCCCTCGGCACATGAGCAAACACTTCTCCAATTTGAAACCGTACCATCTCCTCATCGGCAAGGATCAATTCGTTCCCTGCATCTTCTAGATTATCACACTTTTCCTGCATAATCAAAATTTTCACATCAAGCTAGATGCATAAACACATTTTAGAATGCTTTTTGATTCCCCTGATGAAACGAAAGAACAAAACAAGTATCCACAATTGATCGCAAAGTCAAACATATCCTCTTTTTTTCTATCATATCCAAATATCTTATACCACTCATAGACAAGAAAAGCATGAAACCATAAACAGGGAAGAAAAGAAGAAAACAATTTCAGACATTGAATGTTCCATAAAAAAAAAGACATGAGCGAGTATGATATGATTAAGTAGCAATTGTTGCTGAAGTGTCAACACCACTACAATAGACCCTAGAAAAGAATGAGGGTGATACGAAAGAGAGCACAGATTGATGTGGTGAAGGCGTTTGTTACAATAGAATTGGTATAAGCATATGTTACAGTAGATTGCAACAACCTAAATAAATAGTTTTACAGCAATCAAATGTAATCAGGACTTGTCTCAATAAGACAATTCGTCGACAATGGGTGAATCAGTTATAGCTTAACCAAATCAGTCTCTCTATGTATATGTATAGGTTCGTTCTTTCGGTTTCGATCTTATCACAGTATCCCACCACAACATGAGCTAATTAAATCCTAATTTTTGTTCCTGGGATCTTAAAACCCTAGGACAAAATCGAAACCAAAATCAAAGGATTGAGGATGAAAAAAAGAACCTTGGCGAATTTGATTTCGTCATCAAGGTCATGGATCCTGTTGTTCAAACGGCTGAAGGAATTGATGTTCTGCTGGTCCTCCCAAGTGACCTCCATCTCAGATCCACCACCACTTCTCCCCTGCACAATCACACCATTAGCACTCCCAAAATTGAGATTCGTCAAATTTAGTTTCAGATTTTCTTTACTTGCTGCTGCATTTCGTTTCTCCACAGCGAAGCCCGAGCAAATTGACAAAAGGTCTTTTTTTTGGGGAGAAAATAAGAAGGGCAATTCGAAGACAAGTATCTAAATGTGGAACACTGTACCTTTTTTTTTTTTTTTTTTTTTTAATCGTTTGTGAATAATTTTTATTAGGGTTGGTTGGTCACTCAATACTTCTGGTATTTTTTGCTATTGGGTTTTGAACATCAAATTATATAAACATAAACTATTTATATTTCAAGCATCATTTAAATCTATCTAATTATGATTGTGGCAAAAAACAATTTACGTGTGCTCTCGTATATTTAGATAGTAAGAAAAAAGGGCACATGAAAACATGGAAACATCTGTGTCATGTGGACTTAACTTATGAGTCTTATTTTGTTTATTTTGAGAATTACTTCTCAAAGATGTAAATAATTAAACCAAATGATCGATAGTAGTTTAGTGTCACCCTGTTAGTTGAAGTATAATAATATACTTACCCAACAGAAAACTAATTATATGTTTGGTTTTTCGTTTCTGTTTTACTTGTTTAGAATTAGACCAACAAAAAACCTAAATCAAGGAAGAGTTGGTTATTCCAACAAAAACCACAAATTAAGGTTTGTTATAGGATTCTCTCAAGAATATTAATAAAGGAGTTACAGAATCTCCCCAGGCATTTAACAGATAAAAATGGCAAAAGAAGATTCTACAACTCTACTTTTAAACAATACACATTGTGTGGTAAAAACTGCAAGAACTCATGTTTTCTCTGTGTTTCTAATATCCTACCATTAAACTTCACCTCTTCTGTACTTTCATTAAATTAACCAAACAGAAATAACTTCTTCGCCCTTTTCCTTCTTGCCGGAAGAATCGTTTTGAGGCAAATTAAGAGATCTGGGATTTTCACTAGATTCTTTGAATCAATCTCCTTCTCCATACAATCCTCCTACATTAATCTCAGTGCCGGCCTCGTTTTACCATAAGCAAAACCTAAAAGAGATTATTAAACCAATTTCCTCAACTTCTTCACCTAACTTGTACAAGAAGGCAAAAATCGCTAGTGATACATAATCATAAACGTGTCTGTTATATCTTATATTAAAAACAGCTGAAAATGGTGAGGATTGGTGAAGCATTGAGTGTATCAAGCTCATCCTCTTCATCGCTCTACGAAAGTGAAGCAGAAGAGCTTCAGAAGATGCCACTGGATCCACCAAGATTCAAGGCCAAGAAACGTCTCTCGAAGCAACTCTCTATGTTGGAAACCCGAAGAGACATTGCATGGGAGCGTCGTCGCCGCCAAATGGTCCATCACCTTGAAAAGAGGCAAAACGAAGGAGGAGATGACTTAACGGACGAAGATTTGAGTGAGCTCAAAGGGTCTATTGAGTTAGGTTTTGGTTTTAACGAGGAACAAGGACAACAACTTACACCTACATTGCCTGCATTGGACCTTTACTTCGCTGTGACACGTCAGATATCGCCGGTTTCTACACCAGGCAGCGGTGGATCTTCTTCCTCCTCCCGACCTACTTCCCTTGGAGACCGATCCTTCTCTTTTGGTAGTCATGTTAGCGACTCTGATTCTTTGAAACTTATGTCTCCAGGTAACTAATGTTTTCATGTTTTTACATTTTCTAAACACAATTCCTCTGTTTACCATTCATTAGAAAAGTGTTAGAATTATGTTCTTAGTCTTATATGATGGTGTTTTAATGTTTGTATTATATAAAATTTTCAGGAGATGATCCTCAACAGGTTAAAACGAGGCTGAGGCATTGGGCACAAGCTGTGGCATGTTCTGTGATACAATCTTACAATTAAGCAGAAAAGTGAGAGATGGATTTGTACAAGAGTGGGTCATGAATGATACTACACAAGTTTGGTTGAGGCAAAGGAAGGTTTGTAGAAATTCAGGAAGCTTAAGAGAGATTAACTAAGGAGATGGTTAAGACAGAGAAGGACAGATTATTGAAATTTCAAATTAATAGAAGAAATGAGAAAGATGAATGGATTCTTCAACTTTTATTTTCCCCAAAAGACAGTTACAATATTTTAGATATTAGGTTTTTGCTTCTTTTCCTTTTCCATCTTCCTTTTCTTTCCTTTTAATTATCTTCAGTAAATTTGTCTTTTGACTCTATCAATTATCAAACTTCCTTTTTATAATGTCATAAAGAAATACTCCTAGAAGATTAATGTCATGTTATTTTTGAAATTCGAGTTTCTTTATTTAAACATTTAATGATTCTTCTTTGGCTGCGCATTCTTTGGAATGAGAGAAATCGTCGTCATCTGTTTCGTATCTTTTTGAGTGTTGTATCCCTTAGTTTCTTTGTCTTTGTCGGTTTGAATATTTTAGTTTTTACTATAAATTTTTGTCGAACCTCTTAGTGTTAAACTTGGTTGTATGTAAGTTGACCCTATTATTATCAATAATATTCAGATGACAAAAAAAAAAAAAGAATATGAGTTCAACAAATGAAATTCCGTATAACCGAGAAATTTACAAGAAGTTTAACAAAGTTGCATGACTTTAGACATGCTAAACAAAAGTATCAATCTTAACTAGTAAAAAAATAAAATGAGAACTTCAGAACAAACCCACAATCACTCTTCACTCAAACTCTAGAAGAAATGTATAGAAATACGTATAACAAACACAAAGAATATAAAAACCCACAAGAATATTATGAACACCAAACCCAAAAATGAAATTGTAAAACTCTTGAGATTATTGTATAAGAAAGAAGGCCATGAAGATGCTGTACAGTTTCCTTAATCTTTTTCACCACTCTTGGAATTCTTTTAGATTCCTCTACAATGTCTTCCCCCACAAAGCTATCTAACATTAAAAAAAAACACAGAACGGCATATGAAGAAATAGAAATTTGTACATTTTGGCCAGTAAAGAGATTTGAAAACTCAACACAACAAAACAGAGAAGCAGAAAGGACATACCTTTGTGAAGGTTGTTACAGGGCATCAACTCTCTGTATGATCTTGTCTTTTCATGCTCAGACTCTGCAGAGTTTGCAAATGAGAAGCTATTTCCTTAACAAATTGCAAGCCTTCGTTCCCGTGCCCGAGAGAATTCAAAACCTGTTCTAGGAAGTACAAGTCTCCCTTCAGCCTTTCTACTCTCTCATGTAGCTCAGAAACAGATTCTTCTGTAGGTGGATTATCGACATGAGCCTCACCATTTACTCTGTTTTCAATCTTCTCCAAACAATTGGTGATATATAATCTCTCTTCTTCGAACCCAACTAAACAACTCTGTATCTTGCTGCTCATTCCCTCACTAGGCAAATCAACCTTGGTCTCCGTTTCTGCAACATCGAGCTTGTTCTTCTTTTGCGGAGTCTGATCCCGGAAGTATTCAATCTCAGCTTCTAAATCTTGAATTAGTTTTTCTCTCTCAACAAGTAAATCATTCAGTCTCTGTATTGCTTCCATATCATACTCTGCTTGCTCTTCCATCATCCTCATGTTTTGCAAAGCTTCCATTTGGAAAGACGCCTTCTCTTCCTGCAACCTCGTAATCATAGCCATTGCTTGGTTTGTAGCAACTGCTGAAGCGCTTCTTTCTTCCTCCAATTCTTTGTATAAACCAGTCAGCAATTTCATGTCATAATCAACCTGTCTTTTCAACCGATCACTCTCACTTTCTCCCTCGATTTCAATCACAGCAACTCCTTCCAACGATAAGTTGCTCTCGTTCCTTTCGAGCATTCTCTTCTGAAGTAGCTGCTGCATATCATGATCTAGGCTCTTTGTCTCCTGATCACTACTGTTAACAGATATCTTGGGGCTTATATCTCTAGGAGACAAAAACTCTATCCCACGAGAAGCTGATATTTGAGTAAGAAGTGCTTTAAGGTCTTCACTAACTCTAGATGTATCTTTCCTCATCCATTTCTCTATTTGCTCTCTCCCCTCACTATCCTTATTACCCTCATTGCCTACAACAATATTGTATGCATCTGCAAGATCTAGTAACTCACCTGAGTATTGATTTGTTTCCGCTGCCACTGACATTGAGTTGAACGAAGAAGATTCTGACTCAAGAGCTGCTTCTGTGTGTGAAGTGACGTCCAGTGGAGCCATTTCAGACAATGAAGAGACTGTAAGATATGTCTTTTTTGTTTCTTTGTTGTCTGATACACCTGATATGAAAATCATTTGTGTTATCAGAGACCCATAACTATTAATGTATAATTTGAAGTGCGTCATAAATTCTTGGAAGAGCTCAAATTTACATTCAAATGGAAGTTTAGACTTACAGTTTTCGGTTGAATTTTCAGGCATGGAATTTGTAGACGAGACAATTATATCCTCAGATTCCAGAGAGGTAATATCAGCTTGCGTTGTGTCCCTCTCCTTCAACATCTCAACAGAGGTTTCATTTGTAGTGAGTGATTCAGGAACCTCATCTATAGAAATATCATGGAGGGACATAAGTTCAATTCCCTTTAAGACATCTTTAGGAGTTTCAGCAGCCTCTGATGTTGAAGTAACATCATTGAGGCAAATAAGCTCAGACTCCTCCATCAAAGAGGCATTTGCAGGATTTTCCATAACATCTGGTATTAAGGAAATATCTTGGAGGTGAATAGGCTCTTCTTTCTCCTGTGAAACAGCTGCAGAATGTTGCATGGCGCGTGATGTTGAAGTAACATCATTAAGGAAAATAAGCTCAGGCTCCTCCATTGAGGAGGCATTTGCAGGATTCTCCTTAGAATCTGGTGTAAAAGAAATATCTTGGAGGTGAATCGGCTCTTCTTTCTCCTGTGAAACAGCTGCAGAATGTTCCATGGCGCGTGATGTTGAAGTAACATCATTGAAGCAAATAAGCTCAGTCTCCTCCATTAATGTGGCCTTTGCAGTACTTTTCTCAAAATCTGGTGGTAAGGAAATATCTTGGAGGCGAATTGGCTCTTCTTTCTCCTTTGAAACAGCTGCAGAACGTTCCATGGAGCGTGATGTTGAAGTAACATCATTGAGGCAAATAAGCTCAGACTCCTCCATTAAGGAGTCCTTTACTGGATTTTCCACAAAATCTGGTGTCAAGGAAATATCTTGGAGGTGAATTGGCTCGTCTTTTTCCATTGAAACAGCAGCAAAATGTTCCATGGCCCGTGATGTTAAGAAAAGATTATCTAATGAGATGATCTCTTCCTCCTTCAACACCTTCTCTGATGTTTCAGGCACACCATTAAGCGGAATAAGCTCAGGAAATGATGAATTACTTCTCCAATCGATCTGTTGAAAATGTACTTCTTCTTGGTCATTCCGACTCACCAAAGGCTGCAAATGGAAATCAAGATTTAGCAGCTTATCGGTAGCCAAATCATAAGGCAAGGTGATAATCGGAGGAGTCTTAATATCCACAGTTTGAAACTTATGATCCTCTCTTTTAAGGACGAAACCTTCATCTTCTGAAAATACAGCCTCTGACTCAGTATCTGAATGAATCTTGAGCTCAGAGTACCCAACATCAGGCAAATGATCAAAGCTGACATTTTTCTTGAGTGTAGATTGTTTTTCAGTTCCCACATCACCAACCAAACTAATATCTGGCTCAGTGTACCCAACATGAAGCAAACAATTGGATGAAGATTCTTGCTTTTGTTCAGTATCTGAAAATACAGCCTCTGACTCAGTATCTGAATGAATCTTGAGCTCAGTGTACCCAACATCAGGCAAATGATTGAACCTGACACTTTTCTTGGGTGTAGATTGTTTCCCGGTTCTCACTTTACCAAGCAAACCAATCTTGGGTAGCATTTTCGGTTCAGCCACCTGAGTAGCAGCGGTTTGAGGCATCCACAACTGATTACAACATATACAATCTGTAAGTTTAGAGCAATTTGGAATTTTGCTTCGATCAATCTTGGATCCAAAGCAAGAAGCTTCACCCAATTTCCCAACCAACAATCTGTAAGTTTCAGCATTCGACTTATTGGTTGTAGCAAAAGAGAAAAGACAAGTTTCGCACATCCCACGGACATCGACAAGCTTGGTATGAGCATGACAGTAAACCAATGATGAGATTTCAGATTTGTGTTTAGAGCAAATCATGTCCCAATGATTTTTCTTCAAATATATTGTCCTCCCGAGAATATGATCAAGGCTTGAACACATGAGACATGGAGATTGGAGGTCCGAGTAATCTGCAAACCTCGTGATCACATAGGAGAATATGGAGTTAACAAAGAGCATCAACATCAATAGCCACTCGTTGAAGGCTAATGCCAAAGCTCTAGTGAAACTCCGTGAACCCATCTGTGATTTTACTGCAGACATTTGTCTAGTAGCCATCTTTTGGTATATCATAAGATCAAGAATCAATCAGCTTTCAAATCTGCATCAAATGAGATACAAATCAAACATTTAGTTAGAGTACACGTATATGTGAAAATATCGAAACACACAAATTCTACTCAGAGAAGGTAAGTGAGACAATGAAACAAATTTGAATCGTGCAGTTATAACAACTATTTTCCAGAATCCAATCCGATTTACAAATGATATATGCAGATTGGGACAAACAGAGACAAGAACATAAAGTTGACCAAAACAACATCAAGTATATACATACAGATTTTTCTCCAGTACTTAAAGATCAACTTTTTTTTTTGTTTTTTTAAATGAGCAATTGAAACAAAACTAAATTCATACAAAGATTTTCAACCAATTTAAAATCAAAATGTTTGCCACAAAAAGGAATAGAGATCTAAAAGAACAATTGACAGCTCAACTTATAATTTTTGAGCAGATATCAAAATTAGAATATAAGATCATCAAACTAGCTAAAGATAAACCAATCAAAAGTCAAACAAATTTATATGAACAACAAAAGTAAGCTCTGTTATATAAAAATCTAACCTTTTAATCATGAAGATCACCAGAGTCATTCCAAGTATATCTTTGGATCGAAGATTCAATTACAGAGTTTCTTTTCTTTTTTTTGAAATTTAGTTCAATTACAGAGTTGAAGGTGAAATTCCAAAATCTAGTAAAGTAGTGTTTTTTGAGGGAGACATTCCCAGAAAACATTGATCCCATTTATATATTAAAAAAAAAAAAAAAAAACTCAAAAGGCAAACCCATACATAGACCCAGCAAGGACTGCACGTAGTCTTCACAATTAATCACGAAATTATTAAATAAATAAATAAAAATTCCTTGTGAGACATTGAATGAGATCTATTTGATTGACTAAGGCCATCTCCAACCAGAGACGGCAAACGTCATATTTGGCGTCGGAGTGCTCCAATCGGACGGGAAAAGGCACGGCAAACGCCATATTTGGCGAAAGCGGAACAGGACGACACCAAAGATGGCGTCCCACTGTTCACCGCAGCAAACGGCATATTTGCCGTTTTCGAGCATCTACAACGCCAACACCAAACGGCAAACGGCAAAGTGATGAGGAGATGGATGAGATTCGATTTCCATGAATCGATTTTAATTTTGAATCACAATTTTGATGGATCTTGGGTTTGAAGTCGATCGATTCATTTCATAATCGATCGATCGATTTGGGAAATGAGAAGAAGATCGATCGATCGATTTGGGAAACGAGAAGAAGATCGATCGATCTTAAGGTGATTGTTTCAGAGATCGATCGGAGACGGTTCTGATCGTCGGAGAAGATGATCGGAAAACGGAGAGGTTCGTCGGAGAAGATGATCGTGTGAGATTGAAGCGGTGGTTTTATAAAACCGGTTTAATGAGGTTAACAAGCCGGTTTAATGAGATTAATGTGATTAATTAGATTAACTAAATGAGATTAATAAAACTGGTTTAATGAGGTTTTATAAAACTCGTGGTTATAAAACCAGTTTAATGGTTAAAAAACCGGTTTAATGAGATTAATTTTTGGTAATTATGGCTAATTGAGATTGAATCAATGATTAAACTGAGATTAAACTATGGATAAACCGGTTAATCGTAAATGAGATTAAACCGAGATTAAATCGAGATTAAGTAATTCTGAAAATTAGTACTTTGTTATTTATGTTTTAATATTTTAAGTTATTGATTGTAATCTTTTTTTTTAATTTTCTTTTGTAATCGTTTTTTTTTCTTTTGCAATCTTTTTTTTTAATTATTAATTGTAATTTTTTTTAATTTTTTTTTGTAATCGTATTCCAAATTAAGTAATAAAAAATTAGTTTCTTAATTATTAATCATAACGTTTAATTAAATTAAAAATAGTTAAGAAAATATTATATTTAATAATATAATATTAAAGAATATTCTTTTTGGTGTGAGATTTGGTGTTGTGGGTTGGAGATGAAAAACATAAAAACACTAAATTTGGTGTGAAAATCACACCAAATTTGGTGTATGGGTTGGAGATGGCCTAAACCAGGGAAAACAAAAGATAAAACATAGTAATGGAAACAGACTAAAAATTATCTATAAGAGTTTGGGTTTTTAGAGCTCTTTTTTACTTTTGAATTTTTGGTAAAGTTTTTATAATTTTCTTACGAATAATTATTAAATGTTAGGCACAAGATTGAAACTTGAAAATGAAGATGGAGAGGGACGGAAGAGTCGGCTACTGATTACAAAAATTGCTGCCGAAAGTTGGCCTTCCCGAAAGCTAGGTGTGGACTCGAAACAAATTTTTTTATATAAAAATAAAATAGAAATTCAATTTCTTTTCTTTTGTTGCCAAAAAAAAATTTACTAACTTTTAATTAGGATCTTGGAATGAATATTGTTTATTTGTTTAGTTTTGGCATTCAAATGAATTTTAAAAATATATATATATATATATAAGTAGATGTTTGCAAGTAAATAGTTATATTTGAGTTTCCTAAACTATCAAATAAATTATACAGATAAATAAAATTCATGTATTTATAGTTATAGTTACTATTTAAATTTTTTTTTTTTTGCTGTTTTGGAAGGACAACAAAATTATAACCCACCAAAAATTTATGTTGTGATTCTTGTGAATTGCTTCCTTCATTTTTTTTCTACTTTCCTCTTCCATGTTGCTCATTTTTGACTTGCATTTGATTATTAAGTTTTAATATATATAGTTATTATTATTAGCGGGCCTACTGAAATTAGGAGCCGTAAAACAATAGCTTTATTAGGCTGTCCACTGCTACATTTCCTAGTAGAGCCCAGAGGTCATTATTAAGAGCCTGGGATGAAGAAATGATATAAACGGAAGAAGGATAATGTGTATTTAATAAATGGTAAAATTCTATAAAAATATACCAATTATTTATCGATTTCTATAAAAATAAATGAACTTTATGAATACCAAAAAAAATACATGAACTAATTATTTCTTCCATTATAATACACAAACTTTTAAATTGAATCCATTTAACATAGAATTTTTTTTTAATTTTAATTGTTTTAATAAAAATAATATTTAAATAATAAATTATTTTATAAAACTCGAAAATAATTCTTAAAATTCTTTTCAAATCTTTAAAAATCTGTAAAATTCCAGAAATTAAAATAATAAATTATCAAATGCAAAAAAAAATCAAAATATTTCGTTAAATTATTTAAATCTTTAAATAAGTCTAGAATTTAACATTTATATTATATATACAAAATATTTTCATATAGTATACCATTTGTGAAAAATTAATTCATTAAATATTCAAGTACTTAAAATATTTGTATTACCATATATAAGGTAAAAAACATATATCAAATTTTTAAAATCATATATTTATATATATATATTATATTATTTACATCAGAAATTACCCAAATCACAAATAAATGCAACCTATATTATTATTATTACACAAAATTTTATGATGTTATTTTCAAAAACTAATGGTAACTTTATTACTTAAATTTTATGAATTTAAAGAGATATATTTTAACTTTAATTTTTTTTAAGTATTAGAAGTTTTATCTGTTTTTGGATTTTTTATTCATGAATTTAAAATTTACAAGTTTAATTTTATTTTAAGACATTTTTTTGTTAACTTTTATTTTAAGACTTATTTTAGGTTTTTTTACAAATTTTTAGAATATTATTGAGTTTTTTTTGGATTTTATAAAATAGTTTTTTATCATAATATTTTTATTTTTTATTAAAAATAAACAGTTTTTACTTTTTGTAAAACTCTAAATGTTAAATGGATACAATTTAAAAGTTTGTGTATTATAATGGAAAGAAGAAATAGTTCATGTATTTTTTTGGGTATCCACAAAGTTTATGTATTTTTATGGAAATCGATAAATAGTTGATGTATTTTTGAGGAATTTTCCCTTAATAAATTAATGCTAAATTCTCAACAAGTTTGTGACTACCATACTCGAGCCATTTTCAGAGATAAGCATCCTTAACCAAGTATGGAGGCCCTACGTTTCTCAGCTCATTATTATTTATAATTTCTTAAAATGTAAAGATCACACATTTTTGTGTATGAAGAAGGCTTTTAATACATCTTATTTTTATGGACTAAAAGGCAACACGGGTTTCCAAGATATTTTCGCATTCCATTAACGTTGCTCAAGTTGATGTGATTTGCGAGCAAAAGATAAAGATATAAGAAAAACACAAATTTCATGATAAAGAGGATTATTATGTATACGATTCTTAAAGAGGATTTTATTCATATAAACGAGTAGACAAGTTCAGACTAGTTACAACTTATGCAGTGAGCATTTAGCTACACATATATATTAGAGAAACAAAAAAAAAACAAATGATATATTATGTCTTCTGGTTTCTTTATTTGTATATATATATAAATTAGCAATCTCATTAATAAGATTCACAAGAAAAAAAGAAAAAAAAGAGAGAAAGAAAGAGTCACAATTAAAGCATATTAGAGAGCTCCATCAATTGGCTCATCTCCTCCATTTGACCCCCCGTACTTGTTTCCTCCAAAAGCCATTTCTCAATAAATGTCAATGGTGGAGTAGCATTATGATCATCATCTTCATCCTCGCCATCTTCATGATGATGAACATCATCACCGTTGTCATTCTCTGAAATCTTTGGACCAACACCGAATCCCTGATCATCCACGTTGATTCTTTTCCCATGTCCCTCTTCCCAAGAACCTTGTAGCTGCTCGTATGGAAACTGATTCTGATGATCGATGAGATTGTTCGTCCCGTTCTGAAGTTTTTGTTCCAGGAAATTAGCCGTGCTACTCTTCGGGGATGCTCTCATCCAACCCTCGAGAAGGCGGGAAATGTTTTCGGTGCTTGAAGCATAGGTAGATCTATGATTAATAGTGTTTCTTGTGGAGGAAGTTTGCAACGCCATGTTCTCTGATCTGCTTCTTTCGTCACTCTCGGACTTGTTGAGCTTCTTCTTCAAATGTGTGTTCCAATAGTTCTTGATATCATTGTCCGTTCTTTGTGGTAGATATGAAGCTATGGACGCCCATCTTTTGATTCAACCACATCCATGTTTAGACAATAAGCCAATTTAGGGTTCATATATATATCATCAACATAATCATAAACATTAAAAAGATGAAGAGATGTAGATCTTTTTGTTTGAGATTACTTGTTACCCAATAAGGCTTGCAAGTGAATGATCATTCCTTCCTCATGAGGAGTAAAGTTTCCGCGTTTGATTCCAGGTCTCAGATAATTTGTCCACCTCAGTCTACAGCTTTTGCTGCATCTCAGTAACCCTTTTAAAATCCAAAGATACAAACATCAAAAAACATGTATATAAACAAGAAAAAGATTACAAGAAATGATCAACATGTTAGAAAGATGACCAGTGTTGGTGGGAACAGATCTCCAGTTTCCAGGACCATGTTCTTGAATGTAAGAAACAAGAATGATGTCTTCTTCAGGAGTCCATGGTCCTTTCTTGATCCCTATCTTGTCACAGCATGGAGGCCTACCCATCTTTATATCTCTCTAGATCTCTCTGAGTCTTATGACCTCTTTATATATGTGTGCGAATATGTATATATATATAAAAGAATTAAATGCAGCATGTATATGTATGTATATATATGTGAAATTAATGGGTGACTTAAAGAAGAGGGAAGAACTTTTAAATCTGCTTTTGTTGACAACCTCTTTTGGATCTGCCAAGCTCACGAGTCACTCTGCCTTTTCCATTAACTATTTTGCGTAGTCAATTAACGAAGATAGGTTGAGCTCCATAAAAAATGTACATCTCCCCCAAGAAAACGTTACTAAATTATATATTTAGTAAATGATCCATCAAATTTATGTATAATCGAAATATTTCCTTAAAATGAAATCTTTAACATATTGTAGGTGAATACATAGTGTCTCGATACAATAAATTGCTTAATTTGGAACTTTCGTTGGTAATTACTTGTAAACATTGATGGAGGACTCGTGTGTAGATTTATGTATTACGAATAAATATACAGTGATAATCAACTAATAAAAGGAAGAAGAGTGGCAAGCTATGTTACTTACATTTTTGTGAAAATAGTAGTAATTGTGGTAAGAAAAATAATAATCAAAGTGAGAGAAGAACCACAATTTTTTTCATTGATTTTCTCCATGATTAAAGGGAATCATTGACCGTCTTTTGTTTAGAAAAAGATATTACATTTTGCTTGCATCTCTAGATCCATGCCTTTTGTTTACCATGTCACAGTGTCACGCATCTCTCGTTGCCTCTATGTTCAACCAATATTCTCACTACTTATATCATACCAATATGTGTTAATTAAATGACCGTTTGTGTTATTTATGATTTAGTTTCCATGCTGATGCCTACATCTTTCATGTTGAATCAAACAAAATTGTCTTAACCAAAATTGAATTGAAATGTATTAAAATCCGATTAGTTACCTGAACCCAAAACAGATAACGAATTTTAGTATTAACTAAACCAAACCGAAAGTCAAAGAATTTTTTTTTTTTTTTTTATAACATATCATTATTATATCAATTATATACATTTAATTTTCCAGATTTAAACTATATTTCTCCAATATCTAACCAGATGCAACCTGAGTCCGAAACAAGCCAAACCAAAATTGCATTAAACCAAATTGAACCAAATAAATTTATGAATTTTAAAATTGAATAAACCGAAAAATCAAAATAATAAACCAAAGCATATATAACCACTCACCCTTAGCCGCCTAGTCTATATGATGGTGATTGATGAAAACGAAGCAAAAAAAAGGGGGAAATTCAAACAAGAAAAGTCTAACAAGCTGCTTCAAATTAGTGAAAGAGCAGAGAAACAAAGCATATCATCATACCATATGTCCTTGTGTTAACTAACACCAACGCTATACAGTCTATATAATCCATCTTTAAAAGTGCCCTGAGAATTTTCATACTCTTCCACAACCATCACCGCATAACAAACCAAACCCAAACAGATTCATTTCCCTTCCTTGTCTATATCTTTCCCACTGCACACTTGTTACCATCTAAAGACCCAACCGAGCAGTCAAGTGCGCAGACAATACCCGATAACAATGCTGATGAATGCCACTATGCACACAAACAGCAGAGGGAACCCAACGTGCACTTCTTTCACTATCCTCTTCGTTCTCACTTCCGCCTGCATCATCATCATCATCATTATACAAGCTTTGTTATTATGAAACTGTTTTGGTTATTTATTGGAGAAAGAAACAGCTATCTTCTCTCACCAGCTCTTGTTGCAAGCTTTGTCTATGTTGGGAGCTTATAGACCGCTCCTCCATTAGCTTCGAAATGGTTAAATCAGCCTGCACCAGATTTTTAACTCTTTAGCACACTAACAGTGTAGCACACAAGTTATGGATTTCTATATTTGATAACCTGACCTGTTTTAACTTGGATTCAAGAGCATTGACTTTCAGCTTCATCTCCTCAATGTCTTTAACAAACTTTAATTCATCCAATGATTTGATATTCTGAGTATCTGTTTTCTGCAGCTGGACAACATCTCTGTCCTTAAGTATCGTTGGTTCACCGGGATCAGCTACACTGTTTGCTGAAGTTATTCCATTAGTAAACCCTTGATCCCTAGGTAGATCCATGGCCGTCTTCATGGGAGTGTCCAAATTATATGTTGCCTTAATCCCCCTTCCATCATCTGCATCCTTATGAGACCTAATTGGATCGAATTCAGTTTCTTTTGCAATCCTCGATGTATCATAGCCACCTTTAGTTGCCTTCAAGTCATTAGCAGTATATGAATGTTCCATAAAATCCACGGTTCCCATTTTTGGTGACTTTGACTCCTTTGCATTGGTGCCTGCTTTTAACTCATCATGTCCAACCATCCAAGGCTCCTTTACAATCTCACCCTCCTAGGAAATAAATTTCGAGGATAAACAAACTGGTATAAGAAACTGCCTATTTCACGAATAACTGTGATTCTCGGCCAAGCTAAAATAGACTAGGTGAAAATAACTACACTCACTGCTTGGCAGTTACTCTTCATATATTACTAAAATCTCAAAAGCTTGGTGGCAAAAAGGGCTAAATACTCTTCTTACATATTGTGGCGGAGCAAGGGTCTCTGATTGACTATATAATCGATCCTTGAGGATGGAATCTTCAAAACCTGCCTCCTGCTTCGGTATCCCATTAATTGGAGATGATAATTCAGGTGAGCCAGAGGGTAAAACGAGAGTAACTCTGAGCTTGTTTTCCTCTATGTGTTTGCCTTCCACTTTGGAGAACTGCCAAGAATAAAAGAATATACAGATGTACTAGACAGACTAAAGAACTCAATTTCGGGATAGAGAAGCTCAAAAAAAGTTTGAATGCTTACCATGCTCGCTGTGATGTCATCATCAGTTGTTTCCACAGGTACAGCAGTACTCTGGATTAAGAATTTGTCCTTGCAAACCATATCTGGAGGTGGTTCTTTGAGAGCTTGCATAATGACTGTATCAACAGCATTAAACTCAATTAACCCAAAGCATTGACTGAATTTTAATGTGCAAGAACCCATTCATCCTCCAGTTTAAATTTTGAATGCTCAAACAAAAATTTAAACTTGCCAAAACCCAAAAGCGAAGGTTCCATGTAATGAGAAACAATTTGAAAGCAAGTACATATTCTTTTCCCTCTCGAACAACTATACTGTGAACTCTGAAAGCCTAGGATCCTAAAAAAATGTCCAAACACTGTTCAAATCTAAGGGACATAGGAAAAATCTATCCATATAAAGACATTACAGTTCATTTCCCGCCCCACATAGACATTATGCAACAACTTATCTCACCAGCCTAAGAAACATAGGTGCAAGAACTTCAAGCATGTTGGGAAGGATATAACAAGTAGATATACCAGTGAATTCACAGGATGATTTTGGTGCAACAACGCCAACATTTGGACGGACACAGTACTTCTTCGGCGATGTGGTTTTAACCTGTCAAAGACCAATAATTCCACATCTAATTTAGGTTTACTATCCAGAAAACGATAGTTTTAATATAAGATCTTTGATATCCTGAAGCCAGAAAGAAAAAGAAGAAGTTAGAGAAGAATATGTTTTAGACCTTAAATGCAACATAATGATGGGTTGTATTGGTTAGCTGAACCACACAGGAACTCTGCTTCTTTGGGTCAACTACAAAAGAGGAAACCAGTTGGTCTTAAATAGGTATGAATAGCAAGGCAAATATATTCTTCTAACGACTTCTATCTTCTATTATGAATCCTCAGGTAAGAAACCGCATCACAGAACTACACCACATCCAAATCCAGTAGCAGGACATAGTTTGAAAATTCCTCAGAATAACAGCAACTTTAAACAACAGCACTAATATGATAGAGATTTCTAATTTCTTACCTACAAACTTCAATGTTCGTGGTTGAATATCCAACAGCGGCATATTCATCTTGCTACCAAAAAGCTACCACTTACAGAAGGATTCTCTCCACCCCTATTTCAACAAAATTAGGGAAAACATACTAGATCAACTCAGAATGATTCAACCATGAAACTTTTAAAACTCCAAAGGACAATAAAATCAGATCAATGTTCCCTTTGGGACAATCATAAAACTCGATTTCCAATTGGAACATGACAAAATCTAATCAAGCAGTCAATCCGAACAACAGCAAAATACAGATGCAATTATACAGAAATTTTTTCTATTACGCTCTCAGAAACGGAAATATTTCTGAGTTCGCATTATCGTCTTCCATCACCAAAAACGAACCAGCGCCCTAACTCGTCGACGACGCGTTCTCAAATCCAACCGTGCGAACTCGCCAGAAGACTGAAACGTGGCTTTTTTTACCTTAATGCGTTCGCGTTTCTCAGCGATCCCGCCGACACAGCTTGTCGGCAACGCGCTTTCTACGAGCCGGTAAACCAAATCGTCCTAGTACGGAGCGTACAGTTCGCCGACGATCTAATAATGCCTCCAAAGGCCCACTCAACTGCTCATATTAAAACAATAGGGAGAAAAATAGAACGACGACGTTTTCGAGGAGCGCGACTCCTCGGGATCCGTTAGCGAATAGTAAACTCAGATCACATGGATCTTCAATAGCCCTAGCGATTAAGCAAATTTCTAAGGAAGAAAACACGAAAATCGAGGCAGGACCTAGTTGCAAAGGGAAAAAAAAAAGCTAGAGAAGATGATCAAAGAGGCAGATGAATCAGAAGAAAACCTTACCGTGTCTCCGGCGAAGAACCGTCGGAAGTTCAGATTGAGCGAACGAGAAAGAGAGAGATGAGAGAGCGATGGATTTCTCTGCAAAGAAAACTAATCTGAGGGACGGGTGGGTAGAAGAAGCAGTGAAGGCCAAGTATGGAAATGTGTTAATGTGTTCAAACATTAAAATTAAGAAGAAAAAAAAGGTATCGTACTGAGATTGAGATGGTGAATATTTGTTGTACCTAACGGCAATTACTCTACAAAATTTGTTACGACTAATATTTTCGAAACTTTTGTAACGAGCTCCCTTTTTTTTTTTGGATATATTCTAAACTAGATCTAAAAAAGTATAATTATCATTAAAAACAAAAATTAAGTGAGATTTACCTTTGTTAGATGCCAAAATATATGTGAATGCCTTTTTTAATTTATTAATTTGAATGCTTTGAGGCGTGATTCTGATTCCGATCACCAACTTCTTTTGCTTCCCTTTTAATTGTTTTCTATCTTCTTTGCTTTTCCATTCATCTCTCCGCCTTTTCCCACGAAGGAGATATCCAAATATTTATTCAAATAAAATTTATCTTTATGTTTTACTCCATATTTTTATATGATTCCGTGTATTGTCAAATCAAATGTAGCGAATTAGACAGATCCTACGTGTTAATCTCGAATCTTTTCTTCGCAATCCTCCAATAAAATAAAAATGTGAAACCAGCTGGACTTTACTATTGATGATCTCTTTCTTTTGTTATCAGAGTTGGTAGAACTCTTCATCACTATATCACCTAACCTATTTTAGATTGTCAAGTCTTGATAGAATAGAAGAAAAATTGTAGAAAGATTGGATTGAGTCAAGTGTCAACACTCTCTCAAGAACAACGATATACAAAACAACTACTTTACTATTCCACTTCTGATTGAGTCTTATCATATAGAAGAGCTTTCGAACTTCTCAAGTCTCTTATATGTTTTTTTTTGTCAAAATATGTTCTTCTGTTATAGTAGTAAAACAACAACTAATATTTCAGCTGCTTCAACAGTTTACCCATTAGCGAGTCAGAGGGCGACATGACAAGAGTGACTGTGAGTTTGTATTCCTCTTTGTGTTTGCCTTCAACTTTGGAAAACTGCCAAGAATGAATCAATATACATCTAATATACTTGACAGAACAAAGAACTGAATTTCAAAATAGACAAGCTCAAAAAGTACACGTAGTGATGAAATGTATATATATGCCTAAAGAGAAAAGGAAAAGAGAATAACAAGAATAATGAAATGTATCCTAATTATCTCTTGATTATGAATATCTTCTAGATCCTCGTCTAATAGGTTCAATGAGTTTGCCTTTTTCAGCGAAGCAGCGATCGAGGGATGAGTACACGTACTGATGGCCTAGTATGGATATGGAAATGTGGAATGATTCGTTAATATTAGTAAAGATTTTTACTTTTATTTAAAGTTTTTAAAGCTATGGACTTGATTGGTCGAAACTGTGTTACTTAAAAATTTTGGTTGATTAATTTTTTGCTTTAAGAAATTATGTTGTTGGCTATTTTTTTTTTGCGTTTCCATGTGATGGTTTAAAAAAAATTAATTTTTGACTATTTTTAGACTTTAAAGTATTTTCTGTTATAATATTGTAAAACAAGAAATTATGTTTCAGGTGTTTCTTTGATTTATCCAAAGTTTGGGAACGCAGACAATGCCTTTGACAGTAGAAACTAAATAACAATTTTCTTTAACAAAATAAAAAAATAACATTTTTTTGGTAAAGACACGAATATTGCCGTCAAAAAACAAAAAACAAACATACGACTACCATGTCACCAGAGAGTATATGCAAATTTTGATATAGTTGATCCAAAGTTTTTTGGAACTATACCTAATTTAAATATAATTGGAGGTGAGTTAAACTTAGATAGCCAATAACCCCCAAAGACATGCCAAGTAAAAAAGAAGTAAATGTTTACAATATTTAGTCCAATCTAAATTTACCACATCATATATTTTGTTTGATCTGAAAAAAGAGAACAGATGGAGTAAAATTACAAAGCCAGATATAAAGAACTATAGAGCCAGAGTCAAAGTAAGGAAAAGTCAATCTTCGATTAACCTGACGTGGCTTATAAAGTAAAATAGATAAGAAAGAAGAAAAATAATAAAATAGTAGCAATCACCTACCCAACATTTGGACCTCGTGAGTCGTGTGGCTATTATATACAAGTTCACAAGACTGAGAAGCAAACAAATCGCATTGAGGAGAATTCAACATTTGGTAGCTATTCGCTTATTATTCTTTCCAAAGGGGTTCCCTGAGGTAATCTTAGATTCTGGGTTTAATTTGTTTGATCTCTTTCAAATCTAAGATCGATTCTTCACATCAAATCGTAGCTCGATTATTGAAATGTTTAACCTCATCTATGCTGATTTTGATCCTTTACCGATTCCAAGTCTGAATCAACGAATAGATCTTTGATGAAATGGTTTTTCAATTTATGATCGGTGGATCTATTGATTCCTTGCTTGTGTTTCTTTGGGTTTGTCACTCTTCTGCTAGCTAGAGTTATTATGGATTACAGATTTCCTTCTAATGGATGATATCATTAATAGGATTAAGATCTATTTTTCTTCCGAATCAAGCTGATAATATCATAAATAGCTTTGATGTTTTGGGGTTTTCCATTTTTGGTTCTTATCTGTTAAGCATCTTTAATGTATTGTTTGTGGATCTTTATATGTTTGTGTATATATATGTTGACATGAGTGTGTTTCTGTAAATTTTGACAGATCACAAAGGATACAAACTATGACGAAAGGAGTGGTAGTTTTGAACAGCGGTGAGGGTGTTAAGGGAACTATCTTCTTCACCCAGGAAGGAGAAGGTAGTTTTTTTTATGGAGTGCTTTATAAGATTTTTGAAGACTATCTATCTTTTTTTTTTTTGTGTTTTTGCCTTCTTCTCAAAATGATTAAATGATTGTGTTGGGTTTTCTAGGTGCGACCACTGTGACTGGAACAGTTTCTGGTCTTAAGCCTGGTCTCCATGGTTTCCATGTTCATGCTCTTGGTGACACCACCAACGGTTGCATGTCTACTGGTAACTCTTTAACCATTGTGATTACCTTTCTGGAAATTTTGAATGGATTTGAAACTTTAGGAGGAGCTTATAATTATGTTTTGGATTGGGAACTCTATTTATCGTCATAGTAATTGTAACTGTCGTTTAAAACCTTTGCTCATTTTCCTATTGTAGGTCCACATTTCAACCCTGCTGGTAAAACACACGGTGCCCCAGAGGATGCTAATCGACATGCTGGTGATCTAGGAAACATCGTTGTGGGAGACGATGGTATTCTTTCTCTCAACATTTTTATTCCTCATCTCTAGCGTTTTTACATCACATTTTTTTGCTACTTTGTCAAATGTGCTTTTGTAGTCTTAGGTACACCACTTTTTCATCTTTGACCAGCTTTAGTGTTCATAGATTTACATTAACTCTTCTGTTTTGCTTTTCTCAGGAACTGCCACCTTCACAATCACTGACTGCCAGGTTCATTAGATGTCTACCTGTTTTATGCTCTTTTTTCTAATCCAACACTGCTATAGTGAATAAGTCATTTTGTGTTCGTTTCACAGATTCCTCTTACTGGACCAAACTCTATTGTTGGAAGGGCTGTTGTTGTCCACGCAGACCCTGATGACCTCGGAAAGGGTGATGAACCTTTTGACTATCGTTTATTTTTTGAATTTCCTTATCATGCTAACGGAATTTAAAGGTTACCCAGTCAATTTGAGGACATGTACTGGATAATGCATTGCTTATGATTCAACATCCATCCTAATAACACTCTATAACCTAGACTCATTGATTTCTTACATTTTCAGGAGGCCATGAACTCAGCGCGTCTACTGGAAATGCAGGTGGCCGTATTGCTTGTGGTAAGTAAAACTAAACCACATTTTTCTCACATCTTCTGTGGAAAATCATATCAGAAGCTGGATCATTACCATCACTGTCGCCTTGAACTCCATTGATTCTTTGGCAACTCAGGGTCATCTTGGTTTAGTATAATCATCTTGCATTTTGGGATTGGCTGAAAATCGATCACCTTGTATATCAATTGTCTGAAAATGTATCTAAAGATTAACTATAGATATGCTCAGAGAACCACATTTTCTGATTATAAGTTTCATTTCTAATGACTTCTTAAGTGATCTATTAGACTCACAAAGGATCAACTGACTGGCCTTTGCTCGACCGTTTTGCAGGTATCATTGGTCTTCAGGGCTAAAAGCTGTTTCGTTTCCAAAGAAGAGATTGCTGTAATAAGGAGGTCAACCTCTAGACCTGGGTACTGTGTGTACCGTTTGGTGTGTATTTATATCCTCTGAGCGTACTGGCCCAATGCATTTTTAGTTCAGACAAAAAAAACAGAGAAAATTCCGAACTTTTACTATTTCATGAATAAAAAAGAGTTGGTTAAGTCGCAATCAGAATTTTTTAATGATGACAATATCTCTGCTTTTCCGTTCATGTAAACTATGCAAGTGACTCATGCTCTTCTTTTTTTTTATTCTTAACAAAATCAGATTCGGAAAGTTAAATCAATTATACATTATCATTCCTTTTGGACAAAAACAGAGATACAAGTTAAATTGTGATATTTATTAAAACGTTTCTTGATGAGTTGTTATGGTTTAAGATCCCCCGGCAAAAGAGTCAAGATGCCTGACTGCTCATTAACCTTGTTCAGAAGAAGCATCAGAAGTGGAACTCTTGAGAGTGTTCTTCGTGATCCCACCATTATCAACTTTTTCTGTCCAAACCAAACCAAAATTTCAATAAATAAACATATTATTCAACACCGTATCCATATGGTTTATCCGTCTAACCTTGGCTCGCGTCAAAGCAACGTTGATCCTATGCCAATCTCCGAGCAGTGAAGCAGCAGAACTCTTTGGTTTCTCCCGTGATCTCACAAAAGATACCAATATGCAGTCTTTATCTCTTCCCTACACCATGTGAGCTCATCAAAGGTTGGTTAATTGAGGAACACACGCTTACACTAAAAAAAGAAGAAGAATGATAGGTAGGTCCTAGAGCCAAACCTGATACTTGTCAATAGTATGTATCTCCACAGAAGTCGTTGGAATTGCGTGTTGAATGAGGCTCGCTTGTGAGTTATAAGGAGTAATGATTCCAATACCTTTACTATCCACTCCATTGTTCACCAGCTCTTCTACAATCTAAGTGAAAAAAGTATTAGCCCTCGTTTTCTTTAAGTTTAAATGCATCTTTCATACTAAACAGTACCTCAGCTATTATGGAAGCTTCAACTGGATTGTTGATCGCATTCTGATCTCTAGCTTCAAAAGCACACAGCATATCTATATAAACATATCACAACCTCTCATGAAAAATTCAGCCCATATGGCATAGAGCTCATATGAAGAAACAGCAACTAGTAAGTGGCCAAAAACCTGTATTAACAAATACAACTGTTCTGGTTGGCTCCAGAACCTGATGGAAACACAAAACAATGCTAATTAGATTATTAGTGGACAAAACCTACAGAGAGTCAATGGGCGGCAACACAACAAATAAGACTAGAGCCAACTGCCAAGCTAAAATGTTTGTCTATCCAACGAAAGCATTGCAACAATATCTGAAGTGGCGGTGAAGTTTTCATAGGCTAATTTCATAACTGAATGCCATCCAAGTATCCAGAGTTTTAAGCAGAAGGAACGTATTTTATAGGTTAAAATGTGCAGAGTTGCTTGAAGATGCCTCTAACTTATAAAATGTTTAAGAACAACACACTGACCTTTTTAAGCCATGGCGAAGTTGAACTGGAAGTAGAAAGCACAAGTGTGGCATTAGCTACTTCAGCAGAACCGCAGCATAATCTGTCTCCATATATCAAGGCATTTGATAGCTCCATTATACCTTGACACATTCGGTACTGCACACATAAAAGATGTCTTAATAAAGCAGAAAGGAATACCCAATAACAACACGAACTAACATAATTTCATCCTAGTATATAAGGGCAACCTGGTTTTGTAACACTGAAATTGCCTGAGGATGGGCTTCTGATAATCTGCGAAACAAGCTTATACTCATCCCATTCTCTCTAGCCTCTGTACTCTGATTTCATCAACACAACAATGATGCTGAAGCTCCTAGGAAAAATATAGAGGTGTCTCAAAAGAGGTAGTAAATACTTACCTGCACTAGTGGTGGTAGTTGATAGTGGTCACCAACAAGTACAAATGTAGAGGCAAACAGCAAGGGTCCTATCGAAACCTGATCAGTACAAGAAACCATGCAATTCTTAAATATTATTCCACTTCAAACTCAATTCTGTCAACTCTAACTTTCAATTCATGTACACAAGTGGAATATCTAAATTTCTTGCATTAAACAAATCTAAAATATGCTATCTAATTCCATAGCCCTCTAAAGCATATCACAATATCCGAGTTGGCAAGGAATGAGAGATCATACAGGGAGGGCAATCTGGCCAGCTTCATCAATAATGCATACATCAAATCGCCTATTCACAAGTAAGGGACTATTGATTCCCAAACAGGTAGAGGCCACAACTTTGACCTGGTTCAACTTTGTTTTGATGTCCTCGACACTGCACATATTCATAGCTGCCACAAAGAAAATTCTTTACTACATTGAGAAGACGTCGAAGCTATGATAGTTGGAAGAATGTATTGCAAACCTGAAAAGCAACTTTCTCGAACTTCTTCGTGGACAGCCTCGTCTCTACCAATACGTAAGAACTCAATTCCCTGCAAGCGTTATAAAAATAGTATGTCACATGTATTACATGTCTAAAAGAAGACAGTTGAAGTAAGTAAGACAAAGGTTTTTTCACTCTTTCGTAAGGACAGAAACTCATGTAGTTTATTTGTTGATTTTCCCATAAATTCTTCCTATCCTTACAGGTTTTTATGTATCATGTGCTAACAAAATAGAAGAGAAAATGTGACATTACAAACAGAACTATTGAGAAAATCATATAACAAAAGAAAAAGAATGAGTGAACCACTCGATTTTTGACCGTGCACCCTAATCCACAAAAATAAGTTTAGGTAGAGGATATAGGACCTGTGCTTTTAATTTGAAAAGTAGATTATCAACAGCAGTGTTTGTGTAAGATGCAAGCAGAATCGATGAGCCTCTGATCAATAAAGCTTTCACAGCATGGACCATCGTGGACGTTTTTCCTGTTCCAGGCATTCCTAATATCAAAGCATAGTCCTTTGCAGTGAGTATCTGAAAATAAAGCGAGCAAGCAAGTTCTTTATGAGCTCTGTCAAAAAACGAAGAGTGTCCTTCAGACATGCCTTAAGTATAGCACATTCAACACAATATCAATGAAGAATAATCATGAAGTGACCTTAAGTATAGCTTGGCGCTGATCATTATTTAAACTCTTTTCTGACCAAATATATGATATTGCAGGATCCTGGCTCAGTATTGATCCATTGTCAAATCTAGGAGGCTAGAGAGGCATGGAAAAGAAAAAAGAGAAAACGAATGTGTGAAGAAGGGTATATAAAACAAATGATATCATCATCCAGGGGAAATCTGAAAAAAAAATAAGACAGTTTACCTCAAGATCCACAATCATTTTCCTGATGCTATATCCATTTTGTATGAAAAGCTGCATGAGATTGAACCTTGAACAATAAGAAGATCATTAATCAGTATCGTGAAAACCCATGTAGGTAGGATCAATAAATGGATAAAAAATAAATTACAAATCACCTCATAACCGAAAATGATGTCATGAATTCATCCTTGTAAATTCTCCATATCTCATGAGAGAGATTAGATACCTCAGAAGAAGGTTCACTCCAAGGAAGACGTAATGGCTTGGATAAAGAAACCTAAGAATTGAAAAAGCAAAAAGTAAACACCGAACTCTTTAGACATGTCTGAGTGAAAACAGCAAAGATAAATTGTACCAGACAAACTAAGCTAAATCTGTAGACTGTTAAAAGAAAACCTAGGATTAGTGTGCTTACTGATACATGAATGCGACTAATATCTGCTATAATCCCATTTGCAACGGTCAGGTGACTGACTTCTGTGCGAAGAATCTGGAAATGAAAATTTATAACCAACAAAAGGGGAAACATCATAAACTAAGAGTGAAAGTTGAAAAATCGCCGGAAAGAAAAGATGGTAAATGACAACAATACTCTCAAGTGGAACCATTTGTTAAGTTCAAAAGTGATCACAAGTTGCCGCATCTAAGACTTTCAGAAAGATATGCATGCTGGTAAGCAAGAGAATTGTTTTGAAAATCTGGAAGAATACTCTCGGGTGCAACTAACTTTATTGATTCAAATTAACCATGACAAAAGAAGAATCAAGAAAATAATTGTACCACACGATCTCCAGTTCTAAGTTTGCAATCCAGGTCATCAGTTCCAGCGGTTCCAGTCCTAATAGTATCTTCACTGGGTACTCTTTCTTTAGATTCATATGAGTTTTGGCGAACAAAATGATAGATGAATCTAGTTTCTTTGTGAGAGTTATGATGCTGAAACCCATTTGTCATGTCAAGAACCATTGAAGAAAGATAACTAGCTGAGTGGCTGCCCTTTGAACCACGTGGATGCGCAATGTCTTTCCGTAGAAGCTGAAAACAAACACAGATATAAGATGGCCAATAAAGAGAAAAACAGTAACTTTGTACTCCGGTGAAAATAGCGGGTCTTCAAGGCTGACCTGCATCTCTCTAGCTTCCAAGTCAATCAGCCTGTTCCAGTGTCGGAGGAAATCGAAATGCAAAGTTGAAAGATGAGAAACATGTGTATCAAAGATATCACCAAGTCCGCTACTCTCTGTGTTTCCACCATCTGCCTGGGGCAAGCAGACAAGACTTTTTAGAAGCTTCAATCCGATAAGATATGATGAAGGTTCGACAACATAAAGATGGACATGGAACCCCTCCCCCCAAACATGCTTGAAACACGTAGTTTACTCTCAGGATTACATGCACAATTACTCTGACCAACGAGAAGCTTAATATGCAGCAACAGATAACAAAATGTAAATTTAATTCAGGTTGCTAGTATAAAGAATGTGACATAAACCAATGGTTAATTACTATTCAGCGAGATGGAATACATTCATTAAGTCACCGTAACATTCAAATTAAAATTTCAACCCCGTCATGCTTAAACAAGTAGAACCAAATTTTATTCATCATAGAAACAAGAAAATACCTTATGATAAATCGTGCAAACATCCAGATGGCGACAGTTCCGACACATGTTTGGATTCTAGCATCAAAATAATAAATCATACCATATCTAGTAAATATTACCAAGAAAAATTGTCATCACTGGACATCAGAGCATACCCGTAACATTGGCGGCAGTTGTTGGGTTGTTGACGCCACGAGGATGTCATTTGCAAGTTCATTACGACGAATAATCAGACCCACCAAATCTGATCTTTGAACAGAAATTCCCTTTACAAGTGAGCATTGAAAGCTTAGTCACTCCCAATATCTTGAGACCAAAGAAAGGCACACAACATCTTGACTTACCTGTGTCTGGTCTGACTGTAGATAGTACAGAAGACCATTGTCAATATGCTTCAGGTACCTGCAAAGTAGAAAATGTGATATAAATATGAAAATGTAAACTGCTGTCCGTTTTCCAGCAAAAAGGAGGAGGAAAAAAAAGACAGGCCATAAGCACCTCTCAGACATAAGGAGCGTGTACAAGATCACCTGTGCAGAATGTTCCATTGATGACTGCATAACACAATAAAGATCAAGCACTTAGTTTTTAATAAGCTTTTGAAACTTTCAGTTTTCAACTGAATATCCAGATAGATCTCCGTACAGACCTGACCACTAGGAGCTTTTCCAGATTTAAACTCAAGGGGCATTATCATCTCATTCTTTGTGTTCATGTCAGATTCAACTATCACTCTGACTGAAGCATCAATCATACCCTTCAGACCATATTTAGGAGCCCATGACATCTCCTCGATATCAATTACCTAAGGTAAAATATTTGTTTATATATATTAAAATCTCACTGGAGGGGATTGCTTAAAACAAACAACAGTTATTAAGCAATGATGGCAAATTATTAGCTTGGTTTAAAAAGGATGCATCCTCTTGAAACGATGAAGTAAACAACTTTTGGACCAACAAATTGGTTTTGTTCTTCACCAGAAGAAAATGAAATCCTAAGAAGACTGAAAGGGAGAGAGTAGTGAGAGCTCTTACCTCAGATATCTTAACCATTTTCTGCCCAATGGTAGAACCAAAATCAACATTTGATATCCTTGAGTCCTGTTACAACGACCAGGCCATGAGTTTAAGATGTTTTTGCCTCGCACACTAAAACAAATGTAAAATTACTGCCAATACGATCATGGTTATGTACTTTTCTATGGGGTATCTGTTGGTGAAAGGACGCATAACAGAAAACAGGAAAAGTATGTGCTACCAAACAAGGACACCCATGAGAAAACAAGTCCAACACACACAAAAAAAGTTAAGAACATAACACAGTATAATATGTACACGGCTCACTATAAAAATATCTGAAGGGCAGCCAAGCAGAAGAGTAGCCACAAAAATTATGTTCATTTAAGTAACAGTGATATAACAGCCATAAGTAACTGAAGAAAGAATCATAAATAGGAAAATGCAGGTGTACCTTTGAATGTCTGAAATGATGAATCCAATTCAACATTTTTGGAATAGCTTCAAGTAAAGTTGCTTTCACTTCTCCTTCATGCACTGTAGATAACATATGACCAGATAAGAAAATGATTAAGTGCATTTCATTGGGTCAATTCTTAGCATTTTCGTAACAAAAACAAAACTAAATTTGAAGCAATGCGAATCTTAAAAGCCATTAAATTCAAAATTATAATATTAATAAGAGGTATCCTAGCTAAATAAATGCATAAACCTTTTAAAAACAGGAACACGTAAGGTAGTAATCAACCTCCACATGCATATAAGCTTTCAATATTCTTCACAATCACTACGCTCACATATTCCTGTAAACCATCTACAGATGGAGACTCTTGCGTGAGACCAGCCTGGAAAACAAATTAAATGGATACTACAGATCAATACATTGCAAGACATAAAACAAAACAAAATAAAACACTCATTGTCCAAAAGAATAGTCTCATCAAAGATTCCATACTGTAGTAAACCTGAAAAACTTGGTGTAGCAAGGTTCCAAGCAAGGCTGCTGTAGCATGTTCATTGGATCTGAGCCTCTCATCTAGCACGGTTCGCCTTGGGCAACCGAAACTTGCTGCAACCTGAAAGGTAGGACAGTTGTTCAGAATAAAAACAGAAAAAATAAATTAATCGCATAGAAGATTGGTATTCGTAATCAGAAACCATAAAGGGAAGAGGAAAAGATACCCTAGTTCCAGCAACAACGGTATCAGGATGAACAATTAAGAAATTATTCTGATGGTCTACATCACACTTGCCATCCCCATCAAACTCTCCAATAACATTGATTGAATCTCCTGGTGATACAGTGCTGTAAAACCTGCTAACAATAAGCCTTCAGTATTCAGAAAAATTAACAACAAGAAAATGTGTAGTATGCTATTAGCCCACAATTGGAAACTCAAAATGGTAAGAGCATTGAGACCAAGACATCAAAGAACAAGGCGTAGTAGATTCATCAAACATTGGATGGAGGAGCAAAGGCCGCTTGCTATATTTGCAGCAATTTCATCTAAGAAAACAAGTACCATTCGTCCCAGAGATACAACACGCATTCTACTCCAGTGTGCTCGTCTAGCAGGCGAAGAACCTGAGAAACTTAGTCAGCAAATATGCGCATGTACAAGAAATAAACATCTGAATACATGACAAACCTTATAAGGACATTGACCCCTAGAAGAGCCAGCCAAGCCACGTTTCTCAGATACCTGAAGTACAATTCTAGAAATGAGTAACTTTCACATGAAAACCACATTGCTACCCCACAATGACGATAAAGGTCAACTTTACCTCCAATACAAGGAAATAGCTATCTGAATTTATTGAAGTAGACTTTTCTAGGATAGCAGTTGGCCCTCCATCTACAGCGTATTCAACGACGGAACAGATGTTATCATCTTTAACTTGAATTTGGGGCATCACAGTCCCCACATCATCAGCTGTTTTGTCATCAACTGAAATGACATCCTCCACTTGATCTAACAGGTCAAGCAAGGCCTACAAAAAGAGGCAATATGCATATATAATATATTGA
This sequence comes from Cardamine occulta, assembly GCA_028015245.1. Taxonomy (NCBI): domain Eukaryota; kingdom Viridiplantae; phylum Streptophyta; class Magnoliopsida; order Brassicales; family Brassicaceae; genus Cardamine; species Cardamine occulta. Next base: position 2,398,591 of record CM051362.1, on the reverse strand, counting down.
CATGATGAAGGAAACAAGTTCTACAGAAAATAGTGCATGTAGTCTAGATCAACCACATATGGAAGTGACGAAACATATGACATATATTAAAAAGATGCCTTTGGTAAGCATGTAAAGATTGCATAAAGTGCCAAATCATACTTTTTTATGTTGCCCAGCCCCCGTAAATCCACAAGCTCCACTGCATGTTACAGTACATGGCAGCTGAACATAAACAGAGCAAAGTTAGAAAGTAGATAAAATGTGATCATTAATCTGTTTATTAGGAAAGAAGTTCACCTTGTTGTGAGAGCATGAAAGTGATGGTGGGGTCTTGAAAGGACTGTTTCCACTACAAGAAGTGTTAACAATTTCGAACTCCGGATCTGAGGAAGGATTAACCCTTTCCATGACCCTATTTGTTGCAAAATCTGGTCTTTTGGAAGCTTTTTTCGAGGGTGAAGATAACCATTGCTCAACCTTGGAAGTTATACCTGATGTAGGAAGTTTTTTCTGCACTAGCTGCTTTCAGTTTCGATGTGAAATGAAGCAGCTACAGAATCAACAATAGATAAAAGAGAAAACAAAAAAAAAACATACCTTGTCCAGAGAGCAAGAGCGAATGGTAGAAGATTTAAGGCCTACTGAATTTTCTGTCAAGTCCATCATCTTAGGAATTTGCTTGGCAGCTGTGCGAAGTCTTTCATTAACGGGAGAGATTTTCCAAGTAATCTCTTCACCACCATCATCTTGGCTTTGCTTTATCAGCTATCAAGATAAAAAGAAGTATGTAAGAATTACACGACCATTAGCCAGAAATCGAAGGAACAAAATATCACAAGCTGAAACTATTAAAATATAAGAAAAGGAATCATCACCATTCCAGGAGAGAATTTGAAGCGCTTAAGGTTTTTGGAGATCTCAGGAGATGCCTCTGTGAGTTGCTGGTCCTCATCTCTAGACTCATCAGGTTTCTCATCGAGCGTGGCTTGAGGGTTTTGAGGCGTTGAAACTCCGGCGTCAGAGGCAAGCCCATTGACATTCTGGGGATCAACTGGGTTGGCAGTGGAGGTATGAGAGTTCGATTGAGAGTTCTGAATATGTCGAAGGAACAACTGCTGGATTCCAAAGTTGGAAGGTTCTGAAGATTGTTTGCTTGATTTCAAAGCTGAAGACTTGGGCCTCTTTCTTGGCGGCATTTCTACTGGCACCCAGGAATTTTGTATCTGGAAGCTAAATTTTGGAGAAGATCATCAAACTGCTCAAACGCATCTGGCCAAAACAGTGAGCTTGATTTCTAAAACCCTAAAATTGAAAAAATCGCGGGTTTTGATTTTTCAGAGGTACCGAAACCCCCACCATCATCACAGCATCACTCTCACCCACGATTTTGTTCAGCTTAAACAACAAACCATCCGGTTCACCCAGCTGATTCGGTCCGAGTTCCAATTAATAATGTCTTTAACCCGGTGTTAAACCAGCAAAATCCACTATAAACCAGTGATCGTTTTTCATTGATTCAATTGAGAGATATAGTATTGACCTATTGGGTCTTCAGAGGTATATTAGCTATTTGTAGGGGGTAATTAAAAATAAGTAAATTTTTGAGGATGGACGAGCAAGATTTATAGAAAAGTCAGAAATTGAGATATTTTTGCAATGTTAGGGTTTTAGAAATCAAGCTCACTGTTTCGAGCTCCGACGAACACTTCCACCCTCGGCAACCATGGCGAGCACAAAGATCAGAGGATTATGAGCCAACCTATTCTAGTTTACTGACTCTTAATTTGGTTTCTTACTTTGTATCTTGCGAGTTGCGACTTCTTCTTTTCTGAGTGTCTCCTCTGCAAAATCCACCCGTCGTGCTCTGCCCATCGATTTTACAGGTGCGTTAGAGCATTTTTTATCTTCTCCAAATTTAGCTTCCAAATACAGAGTTCATGTGTCTTATCAAAGAAGTGAATTTGTTTATGGTTTGTTTTCAAATGATTTTAGTTCTTTTAGTTTTATATCATACTAACAATTCAGAGTTATACACTCTTGGCACAAGCTTTTAGCTCTTCTGTATCTTTTTCCATTAGATGTAACCTTTATGTATTGTGATGGATTTTAGAATTATGTAGATTGTTATTGAGAAGAGTCAAGGTTACCTTATCTATTACTTAATTCCAAAGGGTTTCGATTTCTGGGCAGTGAGAAACTTCTTCAATATGTTGGGATGTCAGTAATGGAATGAACACCAGAAGAAAGCTTGTTTCTTTACTGACCTCCAGAGTTACTTTATAGATTTTACAGTTTGATAGAATGTCTTTGTGAGCACGCTTCTTCCTAGTTACTGAATTCTACTTAGGTGTTTTCTGTTGGTTGGTGCAGATATAATGTTGAAGCAAGTGGTTTCCAAGTATTCGATAGGTAAAGCTGTGATTTATGGAAGTAACAGAGAAAAGCTTATACCTTTTCTGTACCAAACCAGTCGTGGGTTCCACCATGGGCAGGTACTCCACCATCCTTTCATTTTGATTACTTGAGCAATTAGTTTGATTTTTACTACAATTAGTAGATGGAGTGAATTCGTTTGAATCCTGGTGTGTACAGTCTTCTCTAGTTCCTTCTGACCTCTGTTTGATTGAAATCTCATTACTAGATCTTCTAGCGAACAATGTTAAGTGTGGTTTATCCGACGTTAAACTACTCTCTTTAGCTTTAGTTCTGTTGCTCAATAAAGTTTGGATGGATTGTATGAGCAGACCACAAATTAGTTGCAAGCCAAGTTATATGAAATGTAGCTCATAAGTGTAACTCACTGGACTGTTCTATCTCTTAATGCTTTCTTGGTCTTTGATAATACCAAGAATTGCAGTCTGGCCCTTTAGTTGACTCAGTATGCAATACCTACATGGATTTTAAACGAGGTTTATTGGCAATCATTAAGTTTGGGCTCTGTTCTTATCTTAATACAGTATTAGGTGTTTCGATGAAGCAATTTACTGTTTCTGGGTCTTTTAAGTATCGGTTTATAATTTGACTTTGCCATTCTTGCAGCCTGTTTTTGCACCGAGAAGCTTCTTTGGTGTAGAAGACTACATGGACGATGACACGAGCCGACCATACACATACCAGAAGGAGAAAAAGTCGAAGAATCCAGACAAACATGTGTCGTTCAAGCAACGGACAGTCGCATACATGGAGCCATTCACTCTCGATGTCTTCATCTCAAAACGTTTTGTCTCAGCATCTCTCACCCACCGTGTTACATGTAAGCAAGTTGCAGTTGCGGGAACAAACTCAAAAGACGTAAAAGCGGTTTTGAGGTCAAGATGTGATATCCCGGCATGTATGTCGATAGGAAGGATCTTGTCTGAACGTGCGAAAGAGGCTGATGTTTACACAGCTTCTTACACGCCACGAGACCAAGACAAGTTTGAAGGGAAAATCAGAGCTGTTGTCCAGTCCCTTATTGATAACGGAATTGATGTAAAAATTTATCTCGATTAGAAACCAAATGTTTATCTCCGTGTTGAATTTATTCTTCTTTCTTAATTTTCAAACTCAATTTTATATTATAATTTATACCTATAGTTTATATCACATCAAATTTATCCAACAAAAAAAATACAAATTTATGCACCAAACTATTATAAAATCCAAAACATAATTTTATGATTATTATGCTACATTTATAATAGTATAGAGATACTATTATATGATGTACTACCACAACAAAATACGTTGACGAATAATTTTATGTTAACAAATTATATTGGGTCAGTTTAGCACATGCGGTTCACATATTTTTTAATTGTTTTTGCGGTTTTATATATGGTTTGATAGTCAACAAGTTTAATAGAAATCTAATCAGCTACTAATCCGGTTTACGGTCAATTCTGGTCCGAACAACAGATCAGTCCAAATTTTAAAATATTGATGAAATCATTGTTATTTCAAACATTCATAAACCAGATTGAAACCAAACCAAATACCAAACGGTATGAGATTAAGTCCGGGGTTACTTGAAAGAAGACCCATCCAGCACATTATAGATATATTAAATAAATAAGTTCGTTTTATAAATATAACAATATTCTGTAAATTTAATTCTCAAATTCTCGCTAATCTATACTATATAAAAGTTGAAGCTATAAGTTTCTGAGGCTGTCCACATGAGATTTTAAAAACCCGTTCTTATTGGTCCACCCACGTCAGCATATATAAATTATGTATTATTAAATTGTAATATTACCTTAAATAATGTAGTAAACGTATTCTAAATTGCCTTATTAACACTAAATTATAAATGGTCCAACTTCAATTAAAACAGTCCAATATACGAATGACCATTAAATTCTAAATGATTCTAACCTCAATTACAACAGTCCAATATACTAATGGTCCAATTTATATAGCATTCCAACATACAACAACCTAATACACATAGCCCAACTTATTAAAAAGCCTCTATTTTTCTGTTTATTATTTTGATGTAGAATTTAATTAAAATATTCACTAATGGCTAAAGGCCCAACTCAACTCATAGTCTCCTCGATGAAATTGAAATCATCAACCAGAACTTTAGATGGGGTCAAAAGAAGGGGAGAAAAACAAAACAAGAAAACCACTGCTAAATCAAGGTAATCTTCTCTTCAATTCTCACATGTGTATACATGGATGAATTTTGTTCATGTACCATTTTGTTGAATCATAAATGTCTAACTCTATATAAAAGTTGAAGCTATAAGCTTCTGAGGCTGTCCACAAGGGATTTTAAAAACCTGTTCTTATTGGTCCACGTTAGCATATATAAATTAAAATCTAGAATTTACTTAAATTATGTATTATTAAATTGTAATATTACCTTAAATAATGTAGTAAACGTAAATTCTATTCTAAATTGCCTTATTAACACTAAATTCTAAATGGTCCAACCTCAATTAAAACAGTCCAATATACGAATGGCCATTAAATTCTAAATGATTCTAACCTCAATTACAACAGTCCAATATACTAATGGTCCAATTTATATAGCATTCCAACATACAACAGCCTAATACACATAGCCCAACTTATTAAAAAGCCTCTATTTTTTTGTTTATTATTTTGATGTAGAATTTAATTAAAATGTTCAATAATGGCTAAATTACAAGAGCTCATTATCTCCTTGGGAAAAAGTTACTTCGAACTTAAACACTCAAACTTTAAGCTAGGTTTCGGTAAAGACAAATTCACGGGCACATACAAGCCCGTTTGGTTATACAACTCTTCAGAAATAGGCCTAGAAAATACTACTACATGCGAAGTTTTCGATTTTACCACCAACGCTTGGAGGTATGTCACTCCGGCTGCTCCTTATAGGGTTGTTGGTTGCCCTGATCCTGTCTATATAGATGGGTCGCTTCATTGGTTCACCGAGTGCGAAAAAACCAAAATTCTATCGTTTGATCTTCACACTGAAGCCTTTCAAGTCATCTCTAAAGCTCCCTTTGCCAATGTGCATGCTCGCATGATCGCCATGTGCAACCTCGACAACCGCTTGTGAGTTTCCGAGATGAAGTGGCCCAACCAAGTGATATGGTCGTTCAATTCAGCCAACCAGACATGGCACAAAATGTTTTCCATAGATCTGGAGGTAACTTCTCATTGGCTTGGTAGGCACCCATGTGCGCTCGCGCCACTAACTCTTTTCGATGGGAAGAAGAAGGAGAGGAAAAAGTTGTTGTTTTATTCTCGTGTGTTAGGTCGAACACTAGTGGTACATGATCCCCAAACCAAATCATATCATGCTGCTTTCGATGCTGAGGCCATTGGTTATCCTGTTTGTTATTTCCAAAGTTTAATCTCCATTTCATAAATTTTATTATGGTCAATGCATAATAATGTAATCTTTACTTCTTTCCATCAACCGTTTGTTACCACCTGGATTGCTTCCCTTTCTGTGATTTGTTTTTAACTCTTTCTTTTACTTTCAATATGATGGATTCATGTGCTTTCCGTGTGTTGTTTATGTGCTATGATTTGTTTTTAACTCTTTTCGTTTGTTTTCTCGTCCTTTTTTAACATTCATAGGTAAGACTACTGCAACACTCGATAACAAAGATTCGACGGTCAATTTTTTCACTAATCAACTTAGTAAAGCTCCTATGGCCAAGGAAAAATATGTTTACTCAACCACATTCTGCTTCATAAATTATCTATAAACGTAAAAAGTTTCTCAAAGCTCACTGCTTGGGACTTTGTCACTGAGCAAGACTCTACTTGGAATCTTAGTGCATCTTCCTCAAAGCCAAGTCATTTTACGATTCTGATTCGTGCTGTTCCTCATTCTCCTGAGCAGTCCTACATCGACACAGTGAGCAAATACTTCACAAATTACTATGCACCAAGCTATGTATCGCACCTAATGGTCTACCGTGATGGCATCATTCAAAGAATGCTGGTATGAGTTTTGATTTATTCTTTTAATATTACATCAGTTTCAGGTTGGTTATCTGTCAGTCTTTTGAATGGAAAGAAGTTTGTTAAACAACATGTAGATGGTGTGTGCTCATGATTACATATAGTTGACGTGCAGTGGTCTATTTTGGAGGACTATTGAGATTATTAGATTCTAATATTAATCGTGTCAATTCTCTATCTCATCAAGAGACGGAGAGGATGCGTCAGGCCATAAAACATGTTTCTCCTGATTTAAGTTGTAATCCGAGCTTGAAGTCATGCAACAACTTTTGTGGAGGACCTGCTGCCACAAATTCTTTTCAAATCCTAGCTAACGAGGCAGACAGTATCAAAAGACTGGAGCTTGGTGAGTTGACTTTGACTACGACGGAGGAAGTAAGGAATTCTTTTGACTTTGATAGGTGAACTTTGTACTTTACATGATCTAGGCATAGTGTTTAGTTTTCTACCTGTTGCATATCTTCACAGTTTTACACCTGAATCTGGAGAATTGACTTTTTTTCCTTGACTGAGACACGAATTGAGCTTTAGAAGTAGTATTGAGTCTCAGGGAAGTAATATTGTATGTTAGGCTTACATTTTTCTCAGAATACCTTATCGGCAACTTTGGATGCGGAAAATAGCAACCCTTGTTGGTGCTGTTGCCTTCATGTTTGTGTTTTTTATTCCTGTTACCTTTATTCAAGGGATGACACAACTACAAAAGCTATCTCAGAATTTTTCTTTTCTAAGAGGCGTCCTGAAAGGGTGAGTATCCATCAGTTACTTTACTCTTGTGCTCAGTAATAGAAGGTTGTTGTTCGTATTCTTCTTAACAAGACTTAGAGTTGGCACCAAAAAGTAGATGTAGGTAGGTTGCTTTTAGAAAATTGCAAGATGCCGGCTAAGTAGTTGATATTAAACTGAGAGCAATCAAATTCTATGTGATTGATTTGTTTTTCTGATCTTTCAGTTTAATCATCCCTTTGAAAAACATTGCATGAACCGGGTCATCACAGGGTACTTACCAAGTGATACTGGTTTTATTCTTTTATACCGGTCCACCACTGATGATGTACTTTTCAACCTTGGAGGGATGCATTTCCCGGAGTCTAAGAAAGAAAAGTACATGTATCAAAATCTTATACTTCACCATCTGGAATGTGTTCTTTGTCAATATTCTATCAGGCTCTCTTATCTTGAGCGTCGTGTCTAGTGTGAGGGACATAGCTTTCCTTGTACATTTCTGAGTGTATTCGTTTTTGTTATTTTCTAAAATCTTAGAAGTTTCTACCTTCACATGTATATTTCCTGGTTACTTCCGTGCACCAGAGTGAGCTCTTTCTCTCTCAATCTCTCATGGCATCTTTTAGCTTGAGTTTTGATTCCGTGTAGAGTTTTATCTAAGATTTGTCTTTTTCCCCATGTTATAGTAAACTATGCATCTAGAGGCTAGAGCATTTATTGGTTATTGAGATAGCACAAATTGTATCATTCTCAGTTTTGAAATGAGCTTTCCTTGTAATTTTAGACCTGCCATGCGTGGGCACCTTGTTATTTTTCCATATTGAAGATGCAAATGGCTCTTCACACTCTTATTATCGATTCTGAATATGGCTATAATCATTTGACTATATGCAGGCTGGCTTCTTCATGACCTATTGTTTCACTTCTGGTTGGGCTGGTTTAGCATGTGAAATCATACAACCTGTGGGTCTTATCTGGAATCTGGTAGCCAAAGTTATAGTGAAGAACAAGGATGACTCATTTGAAACACTTAGGTTTCCATCCATTCCATACGGAAATCCCACGACTACTTTTTTTCGGGCTCCTTGGTTTCAGTAATGCAGTCATAGCGCCTCTAATACTGCCATTTCTGCTGATCTACTTTGTACTCAGTCCTGCAGATTATTTATCATCAGATATGTGATAAATCTAAGTCTATACAGATACATAGGTGTGATTACATGTATGTAGTGAAAGTGAAGAAGAAGAAGAAGAAGAAGAAAAGAAGAAGAAGAAAAATAAGAGACCTTGTGTTCTGAAACGTGATGCTTCCAACAGAGGCAACTCCAGTGGCAGTTCCAGTGCAAAAAAAATTTTCTGCTTCCTTCAGTTCTTCTACTGGAACCCTTCGTTCTTACACCTGACCATTACACTTATACACTTCTCAAAAGTTCCAGGAATATGTAAAGCTAAATAAAGCAAATTGAAACTATCAAGTGTGTATGTGCTCCTCTGTTTTGCCTCAAGATAGGAAACAGAGTATTGCTCTGTTTTGACTCAAGAATGGAAACACAGGTTCGAGTAACACAGATGTGGAATGACTACTACCTTGTATCCAAGATCAAGGGCGATTTCAAGGACGCTCTTACGTGTGATCCCTCCAAGAATCGTTCCATCCGTAGCTGGAGTCACTATTGTATTCCCCTGAAGGACTCAAGAAATTTCAATTAGTATACAACACCATCATAAGAAAAACAAATAGCATTCAACTTTTGTCTTCAATAGATTCTGTTTAACCTTCACAAGGAATATATTAGAAGCAGAGACTTCTTCTATATTCTTCCCAGTTTCTGCATCAAGATACAAAACATCCGAAAACCCTCTTGCCTTCGCTCTTCTCATCGCTTCAAGCACCTTTTACAGTTTACCACCAAAACAACACTTACTATTACTACTTGAAACCATATATATATCCGAAAGGATCGAGCGTTTTAACTAACTTACTGGGCCGTAATTTGAAATTGCCTTTACGCCACCAGTTCCTCCAATATAGGCGCGTGGAATCACATCCTCTACGTATAGGTTCAAAGCCGATGTGCCTTCCTATACAAGCAATCAGATTCAAGATGAAGATCGATATGCGTGGTAAAAAAAAAAAAGAAGAAGAAGAAGCTGCTAAGACCTTAAATTAGTTTTGAACAGGAGAACCAAACACAAGAAACGTGTACTCTGGTGCTGCAGCCACACCCAAGCTTGCCCCGCTTCCGAACAACAACGGTCTGAGATACAGCGAGCCTTTTCCCGGAGGAGGAACCTGATGAAAAAAAAGCTTGAGCCTTTAAGAAAACTAAATCAAAGATCATTTCAGAAAAAGACTAAAAGATCGAAATGGTATTTACCCAACGTCTGTTTGTAAGAACGGTCTGCTTAACACCTTCCATAAACTGTTGAACAGAAGGAGAATGCATACATATTCTCTCAGCTCCTTGCTTCATACGCATCGCGTTTAGCTCTGGACGGAAGAGAAGAACCCTACCGTCTTCTCCTCTGTACGCTTTCATTCCTTCGATTAGTCCCTGCAAAATCCACCACAAAATCCTTTTATATCGTTTCATATTTTGTGGTTTTGGATGAGATTTGAAGCTTGCCTGGCCATAGTTGAGTATTCCGGCTGCAGGGTTTAGCTCGATGTTGCCGTAACGGCTAAGGCAACCCTGTTCGAAGTTTCCGTCTCTGCAACTTCTGGTGGCGTACATGTAATCTGTCCGTACAAGACTGAATCCGAGGTTGTCCCAATCCACATCAGCGTACTCTTCATCCTGTCTGTAAAACAAAAATATCCAAGTGGACTGTTATCATAACTTTCTATTAACTCTTTTTGACTGTCATTCACTCTTGATGTCTTCATCTCAAAACGTTTTGTCTCAGCATCTCTCACCCACCGTGTTACATGTAAGCAAGTTGCAGTTGCGGGAACAAACTCAAAAGACGTAAAAGCGGTTTTGAGGTCAAGATGTGATATCCCGGCATGTATGTCGATAGGAAGGATCTTGTCTGAACGTGCGAAAGAGGCTGATGTTTACACAGCTTCTTACACGCCACGAGACCAAGACAAGTTTGAAGGGAAAACCAGAGCTGTTGTCCAGTCCCTTATTGATAACGGAATTGATGTAAAAATTTATCTTGATTAGAAACTAAGTGCTTTTCTCCGCGTTGAATTAAAGTTTGATTTATATTTTAGTGGCAAACCAATTGATTTAACTAAAAACAAACTAAACCATCAATTCTTGGTAAAAACACGAAACATTGCAAAGTCAGGTTTTGAAACTGAAATCACAAACCAGACGCCGCTGTATAATTCTTTTTCAAATCTCTTTTTATTTACTCTACTTTTCAAAGAAAAGGTGCAACATACGAAAATAAATAGAAAAACGGTGGACAACATTTTTGACATGTATATATGACCAGCCGTGGTACGGACCTTTTGACAGCTTTGGTCACCCACTGTGATAAGTATAATAATTAAAAAAAAAAACAATAAAAGAGAGTTAAAAACTCGAAATCGATGTTAAACAAATAATAATAATAATACCCTTAATGACCTTTGTTTGTTTAACTTTTTTTTTCTATAATAATCCTTGTTCCTATCACAAACTAGATCTTTTTTCAAAAGGAAACAGTTATAAGAATAGAAGCGGAGAAGGAACGAACATTCACAGAAACAAGGAAGTTGAAACTTCTTCTGGTAAAAGCGTTATATTCAATTAATCAAGACGAGTTTCCTTATAAAAGTTGAATCCGCGTCATAATCCAAAAACAATTCAACTAATATCCGTTTCTATCTGTATTTCTTGGAAGTTCATCATTAAAAACATTCATCGCACCAAATTTCCTCAAAATTGTCTTCTTTTCTAAAATTAAATAAAGCTTTGGATTTTCGTATTCTCCTAACGCGCATCTCTTTGCTTTACATATATATGTATATATAGAGAGAGAGGTTAGGAGTACAACAGGGTCTTGTGTTAATCATAGCCTGCATTGTGAAATTAAATTTGGGAATCTAGGGTTTAAATCTAACTTGAAATTTGCGATCCTAGGGTTTAATCTAGAGAGTATGGGAGGCTGTTTATCTGGAGATGTGAAAGGAGGCAAACAAGCCATTGGAGGGGTCCAGCAGAGACCCACCTCATCTATCCCCAACAATGCGGCGCTTAACGACGCCGTCGATTTCTTCTTCAGATCTCGTGGTCAATACCCCCTCTTTTCCCAAATCGAGGTATCTATCCCAAGTTAGGTTTTTTTTTTTTTTTTTTTTGTCTTCTGAACAACATAATTTATAAGTCAAACCAATGTCCTAATTGTGAATACAATATTGCTAAACACACAAAGACTATTGCTTTAGGGATCATTGTTTATTGAATGCAATGGTGGATAAGATATTCCACATGTCTTGTACTTTTCTAATTGACTTGTCTTCAGTCTTTGTCCATGGTTTTTTTTTCTCACTCTCTCTCTTTTGCGTGGGGTTTAGTTTATTGAATCTTCTTTTGTTGAGAAAAGTTTATATTATACAGTATCTCTTTTGCTTACTGTTTGGTATCTGAGAAAAGTGCCCAGACAATGCAATGACATCAATTTAATATCTTTTAGCTTTTGGTTGTCTGTTGTTAATTGCCAAGTAACAGAACACGAGATAACTCTTCTTAATATTTGCTTCACTGCAACCATTAATATTTTCACTATTTGATCAGAAAAGCAAGAAGAAACCTTTGCACTACTTGTTGTCCTTGAGATTTGTTATTGTGACTTAAGGATAGCTTTAAGTTATTTCTTTATGATTTGCTTGTTAATGATATTCACTAGATTGTTGGCAAGTAGCAATTGTTTTGCTTATAAGTTTACACTATTGCTTTTGCATTTGCATGTTCATGAAATATCATACTCCTTGTGTCATATGTTTACCTTTAAGTCGTGTTTAACACTTCGCAAATTTTTTTTTTTTTCCAGTTATCTTTGTCGGCTTTGAACTTGGTTGACCGTGACATCACATCTAAGGTATGCCCTGACCATTTATTTATCTATACATAATTCAGAATATTCTTTCCATGTACTGGAGAACTGAATCCTGTCTACACATGTGAAGTTGATGAATTTTCAATTTTTTGTAGAGTGATCCGATGGCTGTCATGTATTTGAGGAAAAAGGATGGGAAGCTTGAGGAAATTGGCCGTACGGAAGTCATACTTAACGACTTGAATCCTAAGTGGATTGAGAAGATAACAGTCTCCTTTCAGTTTGAAGCTGTTCAGACATTAGTGTATGCTACCCTCAACGATTCTTTTCTCATGAGTTGCACATTTTTAACCACTATAATTAATACTGTGAACTTATATTACTCTTTCTTTTCAGTTTTCACGTGTATGATGTTGATACCAAATATCACAATGTGCCAGTGAAGGTAATATTTTTTCCATTGTTAGTAAAATCCAGTTGATAAGAAGTTTTTCATTTTGATTATGAATGTTACACCTCATAAATGGTTTCAACATACTGTATAACTCTGCAGACATTAAAGCTGCAGGACCAGGATTTCTTGGGAGAAGCCACCTGTGTTCTGTCTGAGGTAAATTTATTCAATAGTCGGACACTTCTACTCGATGTGTTTCTTGTTGTTTGGCCATTAGCTTCTGTTACTACTCTTTGTGTTCAACATCTCTTATATTTTCATTTCCGTTGCTCTTCCAATCACCAGATTATGACAAAACCTAACCGGACTGTGACATTAAATCTTACTGGAACCTTTGGAGCTGGAGTGAATAGACACTTGGGAATACTCTCTGTTCAAGCTGAAGAAACTGTTGCTTCTAAAACTGTCGTCGAGATTAATTTTCGCTGTGTCAATTTGGATAACAAGGACATGTTCTCTAAGAGTGTACGTGCAAACTTATGCATTCTTGTCTTGTTTGGTAACAATTTAATAGTTCCAAATTATCATCTTAGTTTCTCTTTTTAGGATCCTTTCTTAAGAATTTCAAGAATTGTTGAGACAAGTGCTGCAGTACCGATTTGTCGAACAGAGGTAGTGGACAACAACCTCAATCCCATGTGGAGGCCTGTATGTTTGACTATGCAGCAATTTGGAAGCAAAGTAAGCTAGTTTTTTTACTGTAATTCTGTTGTGTATGAAGTAATCATCATGTTAAATTTGTTAACTTTGTCTATGCAGGAAACACCATTGGTTATTGAGTGCTTTGATTTCAATACCAGTGGGAATCATGAGCTTATTGGGTAATATGTTAATCTTCAACCTTCTACTGGGTCTCACCAAAGATTGCTTTTTTTTTTTTTTGATACTGACAATTGTACTGAACCTCGCAGAAAAACTGAGAAATCTGTAGCTGAATTGGAGAGACTTTGTCTCCAAAAAGAGGGTGCAAACTTTGTCTATCCATCTTTTAGTCACGGCAACAAGGTGCTTACTCTTACCGTTTGTGTAATAGATAGTTATTTGCATCTGTTTTCTTGAAGATTTTATTGGGATGTTGTAGGTTTTGAAAGGTCAGCTCCTCGTGGATCGTTTTGTGGAAAAAGTTCAGTACAGTTTTCTTGATTACATATCCAGCGGCTTTGAACTTAATTTCATGGTTGCAGTTGATTTCACTGGTGATTCACCTTCTTCTACTTTTTATACATAATCTTATCATCTTAGAAACCTTGAGTTTTGACATTGATGGTTTGTCTTCCAGCTTCAAATGGTGATCCCCGAACTCCAAGCTCTTTGCACTACGTTGATCCATCAGGCAGATTAAACTCATATCAGAAGGTACTAATTGTTTCACCTCCAATTCTTTTGTATGAACTCAGATTTATGCTTGTGATCTGTATCCTCAGTACCAATAAATTTCTTGGCCATTCAAGAAGTGGCTTATGCGTACTTTGAGTATAAGACCCTCAAGTTTATTATTTTGATGCAGTAATATTTCATTACTGCGTGGTGATTCCCTTGATAAATCGTATTGTAACGATAATTTGTTTTCCATCTTTCTTCAGGCTATTATGGAAGTAGGAGAGGTCATCCAGTTTTATGATTCTGATAAGCGGTTTCCTGCCTGGGGTTTTGGAGGAAGAACATCTGATGGTTCTGTGTCCCATGCTTTTAACTTGAATGGAGCATCATATGGTGACGAGGTAACTAACTTACGAAACAAAGAAGCATTTGATATTTTATGCGCGTAGTGTATATTATTTACAAATATACTAGAATGAAGTTTTGTCTCTTTTATTATATCAGAACCATGAAACATTTGCATTCACGAAATTACTTGTTAATTGTCACATAGCTTCATATTCACTTTTCCTCTTCAGGTTGTTGGAGTTGAAGGAATCATGGAAGCTTATGCGAGTGCTCTTCGCAATGTTGGTCTAGCTGGACCAACTCTATTCAGCAATGTGGTGGACAAGGCTGCTAATATTGCTTCACAGTCACTCTCAGAAAACAGTCCCAAGTACTTTGTTCTACTCATCGTTACGGTAAGAGACTGAAAACTCGGATACGTAATGACTCTTGACTTAATTCAGATTTACTAGTGAATCTCTATAGCTTGAATGTCAAAATGTTCTGGTTGTGTAAATAGGATGGAGTCCTTACAGACATGGTGGGTACAGTAGATGCATTGGTGAGAGCTTCTGATCTTCCCTTGTCATTTCTTATCGTAGGAGTGGGAAACACAGACTTCAAACAAATGGAGGTACAAGTTTTGTTTTTGTTTAGTTAGACTTTTTATCTTTGTCTTATTTCAATAATATTAAAGCTTGGCCTTGTAAGATGTTTTCAGATTCTTGATGCTGACAATGGCCGACGGTTAGAGAGCTCTACTGGTCGGATAGCTACACGGGACATCGTTCAGTTCGTTCCTATGAAAGAAATCCATAGTGAGTATATTAGATTTCTTCATCTACAAAATTCTATACAAATGCATGTTTTGGATTCGGTAGTAAATGTTGAATTTGATGGGTGCAGGTGGGCACGTGTCGGTGGTGCAGGCACTTCTAGAAGAACTTCCCGGTCAGTTTCTGAGTTATGTCCGTTCCAGAAAGATTAATCCGATTGGTGTTCCGGCGATTTGAGTTGACCGCATAGTCTAGTCTTGTTTTCTTTTTCTTTTTAGTTGTCACCCTATGGTCATAGGTGTCAATGATGTTCTCAATTTACTTGCGTTTGAAAAACAAATTAGGTTTTGTTAGGAAAAAACATATCAAAAATTTGCTAAATCTAAATGTATATGATATTTGGCTCGTTTGCATCCAAATAGTTTTCTTCAAAATAAACCATGACGCATCCAAAATTAAAAGGTGATTGTACGCAGAAAATGAATTGTCGTCAAGGTGTCCATCAAGAGTACGGAGAAAGAAGTATCGTCTGTCATGAATCTAATGTTGAAAATAATCAAGAATGTTCACACCTTCACCAAACCTCTTCACCAAACTTTCACCAAACATCTTCACCAAATCTACTTTCACCAAACCTTTAATTTGTCAACAAAAGAAACTTGTGATTTGTTAACAATGGGAGTTTGATTGTCAACAATGGAAGCTCAATAGCCTCTCATATCTTCTATAAATATACCTTGTAATCTAACCATTTTGATACAACAAACAAATAAAAAACAATCTCTTCTCTCATTCTCTAAGATCATCTTTACACTTCTTATTCTTTAAAATCATATTTTTATTCTCTTAAAATCAACATGGTATCAGAGCATTAAGGTCCTTTAAACCTCTAATCTCTCTTATACTTTTATTTTGTTTTCATAATCTTCTTTGATACATCTTACTAGTCCTTCTCTCTCTAAGACTTTGTCCTTGAAATCATTAATTTTGAGTTGTGAAAAAGGCTAGAATCGTGTATCATTGCTGAGAAATGGAGACAAACAAGCAAGTTACTCTTCCGATTACTCTCAAGGGGAATAACTATCTCCTTTGGGCAAAAACTACAAAAACCGTGCTTAGAAGCCGAGGGCTTTGGGGTTATGTTGAGCCTAAAACAGAGGTTGGAGATAAAGTGGGTAATGAAAAAGAGGAGGCTAAGAAATAACAAGAAGATCAATATGTTCTTGCTCTCCTTCAAGGCTCACTAGAACCTTCCATCTTGGTGGCATACTCCTATGCAGACACCACCAAGGAACTTTGGGATATACTCATTGGAGTATATGGAAACATCTCAAATATCTCAAGAATATTCGAGGTGAAGAGGGCATTGAATGAGCTTCAACAAGAGGAGAGGTCATTCAAGGATTTGTTTGGGGAGTATAGAAGCTTGTGGGCAGATTCTTAGGCCACAAACCGTTGACTCCAAGGAGTTGAGTGAGAGGCGTGATCAAGATCAAGTCTTTGGACTCCTCTTGACACTCAATGAGTCATTCAAGGATTTAATCAAACACATACTTAGATTTCATAAACTACCAAGTCTTGCGGAAGTATGTGGTTTGATACAAAGGGAGGAAGGGTCTAGAGGCTTGTTCCGCTCACCAAGTGAGGCTGCTCACTTTGTGAAGAAGAATTCACCATTTGGTGAAAAGAAAATGTTCGAGTGTGAACATTGAAAAATGAAGGGGCATACCAAGGAAAGGTGTTGGACTCTTCATCCCCATTTGAGACCAAAAAGGCTAAAGGAAAATGGTCAAGGAAGCAAAACTTTTGCGGGTGTAGCTCATGTGCAAGAAGACACCGTCAAAAGATCAGAGTTTGAGGCTCTCATCAAGAGTCTAGCTAAGCTTACCGAGTCTGGTAAGAGTTTTCTAACCTCTAGAGGCATTGGAAAATAAAATAAAATCATTGTAGATTCGGGTGCATCCCATCACATGATTAAGGATCAGGATATGTTAAAAAATATTGAAACTTATTATAGAAATGTCACAGTAGCGAATGGTAAATCAGTCCCAATTGAAAGAATAGAAGAATTAGAAATTTTTAAGAAAGAAACTAAAGCCTTGTATATGCCTAGTTTCTCGTCTAATCTTCTATCCGTTCATAAAGCTACTCAGGATTTGGAATGTGTTGCAGTATTTGGAGCTGATTGTGTTGAGTTTCAGGATCTTAAAACCAACAATGTGTTTGGGAAAGGGAAGGTGGAAGATGGTGTTTATCTTTTAGATGCTAATAAACAAGAGGATTCGAAGGCTCTTGGAATGAAAGTACTTGCATATATTTTTAATAATGAAGAGATTGGAGACAGTCCATTATGGCACGAAAGACTTGGACACCCGAGTTCAGTCATTCTCAAGATAGTCTTACCTAACCTCGTTCAAAAGGAAGTAGTGTGTGAAGCGTGTGTACTAGGAAAGCATTGTAGACAAGCTTTTCCGATTTCATCGATAATCTGTGATGAAATTTTTGGTATTGTACACTCAGACATATGGACCGCCCCATGTAATTCTCATGATCAATATAAGTATTTTGTCTCATTCATCGATGACAAGTCAAAATACACGTGGGTGACTATCTTACACACCAAATACCAAGTTTATGAAGCATTCACCAACTTTCTCAACTATGTCACCACTTAATTTAAAACATCAATCAAAGTTTTGAGAAGTGATAACGGAGGCGAGTATCTGAGTACCCAGTTCAAGACACTGCTCAACAAATTTGGTATTATTCATCAAACATCATGCGCATATAATACTCCACAAAACGGGGTGGCCGAAAGGAAAAATAGGCATTTAATGGAAGTAGCAAGAACTATCATGATTGCCAAGGGAGCGCCAAAATTCCATTGGGGTGATGCCGTGATGACTTCAAACTACCTGATCAATCGCCTTCCAACTAAGAACTTAAGCAACAAGTCTCCATTTGAGGTATTGTACAAAAAAAAACCAAGTTTGAACCATCTTAAAACTTTTGGATGCAAGTGTTTTATGTTTTTACCGGAGGGGCAAAAGAACAAGCTCGAGCCTCGAAGTGTAAAGTGTGTATTTATTGGATACTCACCTACACAAAAAAGGTACAAGGTGTACAACCCGGAGACACGAAGAGTCTACGTGTCTAGGGAAGTAAAATTCAGTGAAAGTGAGAGGTTCTATGGAACTAAAGACCGGGATGATCTTGAGGAAATAACCTTTTTACCTATTAAGCGGATTCCATTTTTTGAAGATCCAATAACAAGTGATCAAGTACATGATGAGAATGTTCCAATCATAAGCATTTCAAATCATGGAAATGATGAAGGTCCGGATGGTGATCCAAGTGAAGAAGCAGAGTCTGGCACTAGTAAAGAAATGGATGATATTGAAGAGATGGAGCGAGAGCCAAGACCACCTCTAAGACGAAGTACACGGGAGAGGATTCCTAACCGTAAATATTATAACAATTCTGCCATGCTTCAAGAAGAGTCTGCTAGTTCTAGTATAAGTGGTCTTTCTTATGTGATAAGGGAGTGTCCTGAGCGTACGGCGAGCTCAGATCTCGTTCCTATTGGTGACAACACTCTCTTATCACAAGGGGGAGATAAAACTCAATTAAGAACTATTACATATCCCATTGAGAATTTTTGCTCTTTGGCAACTTTGCCTATGAAACATCAAGTTTTTCTTGGCAAAATCAGTGAGGAAAACATTCATAGCTCATATGAAAAAGCGTGTGAGAGTGAGGTATGGGTCAGAGCCATGGAAGAAGATATGCATTCTATGGAGTCAAATCATACTTGGTACTTGACAGAATTACCAAAAGGAAAGAAACCGGTTGGGTGTAGATGGGTATACACTATCAAGTACACAATTAGTGGAGAAATAGAAAGATACAAGGCAAGGCTGGTGGCAAAAGGGTATACCCAAGTCTATGGGGAAGATTACACCGAGACATTTGCTCCAGTTGCAAAGCTCCACTCAGTAAGGATTCTGATCTCCATTGCCGTTAATCTGAAGTGGGACTTATGGCAAATGGATGTTAAGAATGCCTTCTTACAAGGAGACTTAGAAGAGGAAGTTTACATGAGTCCACCCCAGGGTTATCATGAGAAAACAAATAAGGTTTGCGGATTGAGGAAGGCAATCTATGGTCTTAAACAGTCTCCAAGGGCTTGGTACCAAAGATTAAGCTCTTGTCTTTTGGAGAAAAGTTTTATAAGGTCTGAAGCCGATCATAGCTTATTTACAAAACAAAGTGGGGAAGGAATTGTAGTGGTACTGATATATGTGGATGACATAATCATCACGGGAAGTGACAAAGGTGGGATAAATCAAACCAAGGAGACTCTCAAAGCCGTTTTTGATATAAAGGACTTGGGAGAGCTCAAATATTTTTTGGGGATTGAGATGACAAGATTTGAAGATGGAATGTTCATCTGTCAACGGAAATATGTGCTTGATCTCTTAAAAGAAACGGGCAAGTTGGGATCCAAGCCAGCTAAAACACCGTTAGAAGAAGGATACCAAGACTATGGTGAGGGGTAGCCTTTAGATGATATTAAGAAATATCAAAGAATGGTCAGCAAGCTTATCTACCTCACCATCACAAGACCGGACATATGTTTTGTGGTAAACCGTGTGAGCCAACATATGCAGAAGCCAACTACACATCATTGGAACATGGTTGAAAGGTTGCTAAGATATTTGAAAAATAATCCCGGAAAAGGTATATGGATGAAAGACAATGGAAACACAAGTATTCAAGGGTATTGTGATGCGGATTGGGCTGGAGATAAAGCGGATAGAAAATCTACAACTGGTTTTTGTACATTCGTGGGAGGAAATCTTGTCACTTGGAGGAGTAAGAAACAAAATGTTGTATCCTTATCCAGTGCTGAAGCAGAATATAGAGCCATGAAGGAGGTTACTAAAGAATTAATATGGGTGAAGGCATTTCTAGGAGATCTTGGAATACTCGGATCTGAGCAAATGAGTCTATATTGTGATAATCAAGCTGCAATACACATAGCATCCAATCCGGTGTTCCATGAGAGGACTAAGCACATCGAGATAGATTACCATTTTGTCCGAGAAAAAATTCAAGATGGAATTATCAGTCCTATGTTTATCAAGAGTGAGGATCAAGTAGCTGATGTATTTACCAAGGCAACCACATCAAGTGTATATAAATATATATATGGCAAGATCGGCTTAAAAGATCTCCACCAACCAATCTTGAGGGGGAGTGTTGAAAATAATCAAGAATGTTCACACTTTCACCAAACCTTCACCAAACATCTTCACCAAATCCACTTTCACCAAACCTTCAATTTGTCAACAAAAGAAACTTGTGATTTGTCAACAATGGGAGTTTGATTGTCAACAATGGAAGCTCAACAACCTCTCATATCTTCTATAAATATATCTTGTAATCTAACCATTTTGATACAACAAACAAATAAAAAACAATCTCTTCTCTCATTCTCTAAGATCATCTTTACACTTCTTATTCTCTAAAATCATCTTTTTATTCTCTTAAAATCAACATTTAATAAGGGTCGGAAGGAATTATTCATGGTAGAATCGTCTATGTATCTCATAATTTGCAATAAATAATAAATTCAGATGACAAAAAAAAATTAAAAGATGATTTATTATGTTGTGGGAACCAATGTTCTCAAAATCGCTAGGCGCTAGTCGGGCGGCAAGGGTGGGCCTAGCGCCTAACCAATAAATTGGAGATTAAACAGGGATTAATCGGGGATTAGTTTTAGAGTTTTAAGACTATTTTAATATTTTTAAAATATATTAATCCATTATAATTAAATTTTTCTATAATATTGTTTTTAAAATTGCATTAAAGACATAAAAACATATTTTTTAAAAACAAATTATGATTTTTATTAAAATTTTGAACATAAGTTATTGTAAAATATCATAAAATCTCAATCTAAATGTCTGAATAACAAAAAAAAAAATTATCTCTGGCGAAAATTAGCGATTAGGCTAATGGCGAGGCGACCTAGAGACTAAACTAGAAAGAATCTGAATAAGCAGAGATTTTTAGAACAGAGGTGAGAACAATAAAAAAAAGACAAAAATAACATGAGCTTAAGCAAGATTTTAAAATTGAATACTGTTGTAATAAAGTTTGCCAGTCGAACTCTAAGGAAATAGTAGTAAGTTAGCTGCGGGGGATCGAACCCCGTGCCTCTCGCATGCAAAGCGAGCGCTCTACCATTTGAGCTACAACCCCAACGTTCTTAAATTTCATGTGTCAAGTTTAATACTAAAACACTTGATGCCAAAGTGTACGAGTGGTACTTGTTACTGATCAATATTTTCTTCAGAGAAATGTAAACTCTTGAGGGATTTAGTATCAAGACTGAAACATATAAAGCTATGGTTACTGGTTAGGCTCCTCTGAAGGTAAATTTGTATTTGCAAATAAAGCAAGCCTAGGTTGTCCCGACCAAACAGGTTTTGCAAATGTTACAATCAGTAACCGAACAAGTAATTGGCAAAATTGAATCAAACACACGACGACACATTCCGAACATTATATAATTGCACACATTCTGATAAACCATACGCTTAGATTTAAACCGAATTTGATCCCAAATACAACATCTTTAGGGTCTATTTTACAGGTTCTTCTACAAGGGAAATCCAACAACAGAAACCGAACTAAGAAGACTAAAGAAGAAGAAGTCAGAACTCCTGAGAAGCAGATCCAATATCTCCTTTGTTCTTGCCAAGTTTTGAAGGTAAAAGGTTAGAATGAATATTTGGCAAAACTCCTCCATTAGCAATCGTCACACTTCCCAGAAGTTTACTAAGTTCTTCATCGTTCCTCACTGCAAGCTGAATGTGTCTTGGTACAATACGTGTCTTCTTGTTATCTCTTGCTGCATTCCCAGCGAGCTCCAACACCTATCAAATAACCAAATCAGTACACGATTCAAATTTTAAAATCGAAATTGAAAGACATGACTAATCAAATACCTCAGCGGCGAGGTATTCAAGAACAGCCGAGAGATAAACCGGAGCTCCGGCACCGACACGCTCTGCATACTTTCCGGCTTTGAGGAATCTGGCGATTCTTCCGACGGGGAATTGAAGACCGGCTTTAGATGAACGAGAGACGGATTTCGTGGCCTTTGGCTTTCCTCTTCCACCTTTGGTCGTTCCGCTTCCTGCGCCTGTACTCATCGTCTTCTTTCAAGTAACAACTCTGGAACAATTTCAAGAGATTTTGAAGAAATCGAAGAGAAAATGAACGAAGAAGTTGAGTGGATTTAGGGTTTTTGCCGTTCTTCATACATAGGCTGAAATGATTAACTCTCATTGGTTAGATATTAAATCACGCGGATCGCCAACGTGGCACATCATCTGACCTTTAAAATTATGTGTCTGTTTTTATTTTTCCTTTATTTTAGGAAAAGGAAAAATTAAAGAAAAAGTTATTTGTCTGAAAAATCCCTCAACTATTAACTATTTCCAATTTAAAACCTTTACTAATTATTTATAACTTTAGATCCTGATTTGTGATCAACGGATCAAAATCTCGCTCTCCATAGTTAAAATTCTCTAAACAGATTCCGTTAAACCGACGTTGGCATTAATTAAACTCATGATGGCGTGTTTCTGTAGATAACATAACATGTTCACTTACGATATAAAACATAAAAACAACATGTAGTTCACCGATAACAAAGTTCAACAGCTAAATTAAATTAGCAACGAAAAAAAAAAGTCACTTAAAAACTTTGTTTACTAATCGGATCTTGCATCTCCATTAATAAATGACATGAACAAAATACTCGATGAGGCAATTACTAAAAGAAAATGAAAAATCTAACACATGGACAGCGACTAATGAACCATGGACAAAATAAAAGTTTGAAGACTATTCAAAGTAAGGATAAGGATTAAGGAGCAAAGAAAAGAAGATGGAATCTAAAAGTCTGGAATCCCATCTGCTGAATAAGGAAGAAGAAGAAGCAAGAAGCCCTTCTTCCTTCACTTCTGGTCTTCTTCTTAGCACATCTGTCGCTGTCGCCGGATCCTTCTGTTATGGCTGCGCCGTGAGATCTCATCATCTCTCTTCCTCTTCTTCCTTTTTTTTTCCAATTCAAAGTCATATCAATATGGATCTGTGTGATACCATCTTATCAATACTAATTTGGCATAATTTTTGTGTGCATTACTTTGATCATACTTGGAAGATGTCATATTCGTCGCCTGCTCAATCCAAAATCATGGAAGAACTTGGACTTTCTGTGGCAGATGTAAGTCCCACGTGGTGACCATTTCAATATCAATTTTTTTTTTTTAATTTCAATATCAATACTTAGGGAAATCAATCTCAAACCGGTTCAATAAACCAGGATTTGAGTACGTAATCAAATCTTATTGAATGGTTTATTTCTTTCTATATTGGACAGTATTCGTTTTTTACTTCGGTAATGACATTAGGAGGAATGATCACTGCCGCGTTGAGCGGGAAAGTAGCTGCACTCCTTGGTCGTCGCCAGGTCATTTTTGTTGGACTGCTTCCGTTTTTATCTTTTTGACGTCATATTTTATTTGAAGGATCTTATATGATGACGTCATATTTTATTTGGTCTCAGACAATGTGGATCTCAGATGTTTGCTGCATCTTTGGTTGGCTCGCTGTAGCATTTGCACATGTTTGTTTCTCCAAGTCTCCTTTTCTTCAAATCTAAGACCTTTTTATACTAATGAAAACATTGTCAAATTTTTAAATATTTTTTTAAAATTAACATTTTTTTTTTGGGATTATTTGAAGAATGTTATGCTGCTATATATTGGACGACTCTTCTTGGGTTTTGGGGTTGGTCTCGTTAGCTATGTGGTATTTGACTTTATCATCCCTTTTCAATAACAACTTTTTTAGTTATTTATAACAGTATTAATTAATTAATTAATGTCGTATTACACCATTTTGTTTATTGGTCACAAAATATACAGGTTCCTGTGTATATTGCAGAAATTACACCCAAAACATTTCGTGGAGGATTCTCTTATTCTAATCAGGTGAAAAACAAAAACAAATTATATTAAATAACTTATAAGTTCAGAGTTCACGAGATTTAACTATTTTTATTATTATTTTGAATTTAAACTTGCAGCTTCTACAATGTTTAGGGGTTTCCCTCATGTTCTTCACTGGAAACTTTTTCCACTGGCGAACATTAGCACTTTTGAGTAACTAAATTCTTCTCATATGAACTATCTCAAATATAATATTTATATGAAAATACTTATATCAAATCACATTACTGAACTAATTCTTGAATTTCCAATCTACGACTAGGTGCAATCCCATGTGTTTTTCAAGTGATATGTTTATTTTTCATTCCTGAATCTCCTAGATGGCTGGTATTTCTATAACTTTTTATTTGTAATGAATTTTTTGGTAATACTTTAAGCACTATCTACATATTAATGTTCCCCTATTAGGCAATGTATGGTCAAGATCGAGAGCTCGAAGTTAGTTTGAAGAGACTAAGGGGAGAAAATATTGACGTTCACCAAGAAACAGCTGAAATCAGAGTAATTAATTATTCTAAAGCAAAAATAATAAGAGTGAAATTTCGTTAAATGATCTCGTAAAACTATGTTACTTATCAGTTTTTCTAGATTTGTTATATACACTGTTTAAGAAAAATACTCTGAAATACAACCCAACCAAATCCAAATGCAACTACTATGGTTACGTATATATATGTCATGTGCTATTATGGTTGATTTAAAAAAAAAAAAAAGGAAAACAGTTAAGTAAGAAACAGAAATTAAAACAAAAAATAAATTGAAACAGGAAGCAGTGGAAATCTCCACAAGAGAATCTCAAAGTGGAGTAAGAGATTTGTTCAATATGGGCAACGCGCATTCGTTAATCGTAAGTATCTAACTCCTAAAAAAATGACAGCCTTGAATGGCAATGGTTTTTAAATTGGTTTTTGATTTTAGATTTTTTAAAAATCTAGTTTATTGTCATTCATGATTTTAGAAAAAGTGAATTCCCTAAAAATTAGAGAATCTGGATTTTGATGGTTTTTCCACATTTGTGAAGAGAATACAAAATCTACTTATAGGAGTTTTTAGCAGATTTTGAAAAACTAAAATCTACAGAAAATTAAAAACCAAAAACCACTAAAAAACTATCAACCATTCATGGCCGTAATCTACACTATAAATATTTGGGTTTATTAATTTTGTGAAAACGGTTAGATTGGATTGGGACTAATGCTTATGCAACAATTTTGTGGGAGTGCGGCGATAATTGCTTATGCTGCTCGTATTTTCGACAAAGCCGGTAAATTTCCAATGCATGTCACAGCCAGTTTAATATTTGTATGATTTTATCAATCTGATCTTGGGTTTAAAATGTATTTTCTTACGTAAAAAAAAAAACTTGTCTTGTGTGATTAGGCTTTCCAAGCGACATAGGAACAACCATCCTTGCAGTTATTCTGGTTCATTATTTATTCCTAATTTCTTCTTTTTTTTATCATCCAATTCTTTGTTATCTATCTTTGAAAATTTCATATTTTCAATTTAATTACATTTTTTCAGATACCGCAATCTATAATTGTCATGTTAACAGTCGATGGATGGGGACGCCGGCCACTTCTTATGGTTAAAATTTCATTACAACATTTCGTTACTGATTTTCTTGAATAAATTTTTTTTATTCATATGATTTTTATTTTGGCAGATTTCTTCTACCGGTCTGTGCGTTTGTTCACTTTTAATTGGCCTCTCTTATTATCTTCAGGTTTAGTCTACTTAACTATTTAATCGTTCTAACTAAATTGACTTTCAATTCTTTTAGACTTTATTATTGAAAATAAAATTTTCCCTCCATGAGCAGAAGCATGGTGAATTTCAGAAGTTTTGTTCCGTTATGTTAATCGTCGGTTTAATGGTACGTAAATGCCAAAGTTAATTTTCAGTCAAATAATATTTGACCAATGGACCAACCGGTACTGCTTTGGTTAACTCATATAACAGGGTTATGTCTCATCCTTTGGCATTGGTCTAGGTGGATTACCATGGGTAATAATGTCCGAGGTAATTTGTTTACTTTCTTTTAAACCAAAAATAATTAAGCTGTTTACCATAAATAAATACTAATAATTAAGCTTTTTAAAATGAAATAAAATCGTAATTGATTCGGTCGTCATATATGACAGGTATTTCCGGTGAATGTGAAAATCACCGCCGGTAGCCTTGTAACGGTGTCAAACTGGTTTTTCAGCTGGATTATCATTTATACTTTCAATTTCATGATGCAATGGAGCGCTTCTGGTAAAATTCTATCCATCAACAAACTATTAAGTCTATTATAGGATTTTTTTTTTTTAAATTACAGAGACTTATTTACAGAGACAAAAGTATGTGACATTGTTTTCTTCAAACTACTACAGATCTAGCAAATTTTTTTTTTTTTAAATCGATAGTATGAATAATTATTACGATAAAGAAGAAAATTATGATTTTTAAAAAAAAAAAATTAAAAAACCATACTTTAAATTGATGTGATTTATCTTAAAAACTACACGTTTATGTATAATCAAAAAGCCATGTATGTCTTTTAAAATTAAATAAAATAAAAATTTGAGAATTTTATGTTAATGTGGAATGTCCTCTCAAATTTCTGTTTTTTCTTTAGTATTTATTACGAGTCTATTATTTATGGAATTTAAGAGAATGATTATATGGTTTTCTGGAATTTTAGGAACATATTTTATATTTTCTGGAGTTTCTTTTTTGACGATCGTGTTCATATGGACTTTGGTGCCTGAGACGAAAGGCCGGACACTCGAAGAGATTCAAGCATCACTAGTTCGACTTTCGTAAATCTAAGTATGTATTATATGTTACAAAGGTTTCAACAATCTTTTTCACGATACCCATTAACAAACAAAAAAACAATATTTTTAACAATATAATATTTGATTTATTTTTATTTTTATATAAAAGAACTTCTCTGATCACTTTGATTAGTTCTTTTGTGAGTAATTGTTTACTATGATCTAAGGAAATTAGTAATTTGTGTGTGAGCTTTTATATCTTCGATGTATTTAAAAGATAAACATTTACGCTAAGATGATAAATCCGCAATTTTTTGAATACAAAAGAAATTTGACTAAAAAGTTTTGACTAGAGAACAGAAGAGACACACTCTTAAATTAGTTAAAATACTTGCATAATTTCATTAAAAAAAGTCGTTGTTATATTGTGTAAGTTACCAATCAAAGCATATCGTATAAATTGTTTAACTAAAAAATAGAAAATGGAAACGGAATGTAAGAAATTTTTGAGTAGAAAATTTTGACTAAAAATTAGAGAAGTGAAACTGACTGTAAAAGATTTTTGAGTAAAAGGTAAAAAATTGAAATCGAATGTAAAAAAAACAAATTTGACTAGGAAGTTTTAACTAGAAACTAGAAGGGAAATGGTGTAATTTTTTAAAAGATTGAGGAGTAAACTGCAGACTATAAAATGCCATTAAGCTTCCTCTTTCTAGCGTCTGTGTCGTGTGTCGTGTGTCGTGTCAGTTTAGACTAAATTCTCTCCCCTCCGAAACTTCTAAGAGAAGAATCTTGAAGAGAGTAGTATCAATGGCGATTCCGGCACTTTCTAGGTATAGTTCTCTTCTCATATCTTTTTTTTTTCTTAATCATTTCTGACTTTCTTTTTAGTTTAATTGTTTAAAGTATCAAGGACTTGTTTAATCATTTCTATAAAAAAATGACTTTCAGAAACATACTTCAAAGTACCCGTAGGTTTCGCGCTGACATCGAGAGCGTAGAGCTTCAGGCGTCCTGCATCTCTCTGGCAAGGTAAATATCAAATCAGTTTGACCTAATTGCTAATTCTTGATTTCGAGAGTTTTCGCTAACAATTATATTTGAATTGCAGAGAAATCGATGCTGCTGTTGGGAGGGATGAAGTTCCAGAGAATGTTCAAGAGCTGGCTTCAATCCTCAATAATGTTTGTTCTAATTTTCTATTTTTCTTTAAAAATTTCAAGATGCTTCTTCCTTTGGGTTAGTTAGTATACTCAGTGTTACTGTTTCTGTGTTCAGCTGTGCCATCGTAGATGTGATGATCATCAAACTAGGGCGGTGATAATGATGCTGTTGATTTCAGTCAAGGTAACAGAAGAGAGAGTTAGATTTAGTATCTTTTCTTTTGTGATTTTCTGCAATATACTTTAGCTTTAGTCATTTTCACACTTAAGAATTTCTTAAAATTTTACTGGCATAGGTATTGAGTCCTGTATATGTAATAGTGTATTTTCCTGTTTCTTGCACAGAGTGCTTGTCAGCTTGGATGGTTCCCGCAGAGAGAGGCTCAAGAGCTGTTGGCTATTATAGACTTGGTATGTTTTGTTCCACCCGAATGTTTGATTAAAGAATGATCAAGATTTTATGGATAGTATGATGTTTTTCTTCTTCTTCTTCAGATGTGGAAAAATTTCAGCAGTCCTGAAAATGGCACCCCTAGTGTAAATAATCCCATCACTCTAATTCCGCAGGTCATGGAGAGGTAAAGCTTCAATTTTGATATTTCAGCTTATGAGGGTTGAGTAATCGAATGTAGTTGTCATGTATGTTCATTCATTTATCTCTAGCAAGGGTACCACTATAAAGAACACTTGGTCGCCAAAATCAAAATGTTGGTTTGTTTGAATCTCCTCCTTTTCTGTCTATAGGTTCTATCCATCGGTGAAGCTGGGGCATATTCTTCTTTCTTTTGAGGCAAAGGTGACTTTATTTACTATTCAGTTCTAGCAGCTTATTAATGTGTGCTTTAGTTAGCTTTGTTTCTTCTCGCAGCCAGAATCAAAAGTATTGTTGAAGGACTTCCATATTTCAAAGAAGATGCCACATTCTCCTAAGGAGAGAGTGGTATGTACTGGAATTTGAGTTATGGCTGTGTTTATTACTGTGCTACTATTGGTACCAGATTTTGCGTTTGCTTGGTCGCTCATTCTGTACTGTGCATATTTGTTTTTTCCCGCATATATCTTTTTAATACAATCAAGTCAGAAGATATGCACAAAAGTTCTTTCAAGCTTACCTTTCAGCTTTGCTCATTGCGTCACTTCAGCAATTTTATATTTATGAATCTTTGGTTATGTACCTGCTTAGTATGCTTTATGGTTTATTAAGGAATCGTGCTTTTTCTTCAGGGATTATTTGTTGTCCGGACAGAGGACATAAGCAAATCGAACTGTATTATACATCCCCAAGAAGTCAGGTGTGGTTGATATGCTTTCCATTTTCTTCTGACTGTTTGTGAAGCAGTTTTTGCAAATTAACCATATTGGTTTACATATGAAAATTGCAGTTTTTTGTTGAATGGAAAGGGCGTTGAGAATAGAGTTAACATCTCAATGGTTTGTGCATTTCTTTTGTTTCTTGGATATTATTTTGATGTACCTTATTATGTCATTTTCTTTTATGAAAGTACTTGTTATGTTACAAGTAAATGTTTATTGTAATTTCTTTTCAGGATTCTGGGCCGCAGCGTCCAACGAATGTTACTGCCCTGCTCAACGCTGGGACAAATGTTCTGCAAGCAATAGGATGTTTTGGAGGTTTCTGTTAAAATGAAGATTTTTCTTTTTTATCATGTTTATCTCCTCCTCATATTCAGTAATAATGGACCGATACCCTTTTTGCTGTAGGTAGTTACTTCGTTGTTATTGCTTTCATGGATACCACACCGCTGCCCGACAAACCATTGCTGAAAGATTATGCTTATTCTGGAGTCATTGATTCAAATTCAGGTATATTCAAAAGTATTTAGTCACTAAGAGAAGAAGCTATCCACTTACTGTTTATTGCTATCTACACATATGGATTCATCAGATCATTTAGCCATTCACATTCATACAATTGTATTCCGGTAACTCTTCTCTAGATCAACCTTTGTTTGTTTTTTTCCGTTGTCTGTAGATGGTGACATAGTTGAGGGGGCATCAAGGATATCTCTCAGTTGTCCTATCAGGTAGCCAGGGATGCTTTTCCTATGTAGCTTTTTATCTCAAGAATTGCTTTCACAGTTACCTCAACCTTTTAATAATTACTCATCCTCATTATTTATAACAGCCGATCGCGTATCAAACTTCCTGTGAAGGGTCATGTCTGTAAACATCTTCAGGTGATGCATTTTCTGTTCAGCATAATATTTGATCGTATCATTCTTGTTTTTCCAATTGTTTAAATCACCATGAAGAGAACTATTTCATTAATACATAGCATTCAAGGCTCTGGGTTGCTTCGCTGTTGCCATAACATGTTTTCTTGAAGTATGATTCTTGTTAGTAAATACGTTATAAATGTGTGACATCCTTAATTGTGAAAATTGCTAGTAAAAGGGTTTGGCTTATAGAAAATTATAAAGTATAGAAATATTTCCCTTATCTCTTTTGTTTACTTACTCCTGTAGTGTTTTGATTACTGGAACTATGTCAACATAAATACGAGAATACCATCATGGCGCTGCCCACATTGCAATCAGTCAGTTTGCTATACTGACATCCGTGTAGATCAAAACATGATAAAGGTAAGGAGCTGACTGCTGTTTAGTGATACATCTTTCCACATCCTACACTGACTAAACAATCATGTCTAATATCCACAGATTCTAGAGTCGGTGGGACATACTGCTAAATATGTGGTTATCTCTGCTGATGGATCATGGACGGTTGTAACCGAAAACGATGAGAATGTGGAACTTGTGCCAGAAACCACTCAAGACCATGTAGACCTAAATAGTTTCCTAAACTCGGGGCCAACTGTTTTGGATCTTACCGGAGATGATGATGAAATGGAAACAGCCGGTAGCAACCAGGCCAATGAACAGAAGCCTTGTTTAGCTGAGACTCAGGGTCCGTCAAATGTCACTCATAAGCCTGCTACAGATTATACAATGCTGAACCAGTCCTCTGCTTCAATCAACACACTGCCACAGTTGCCACAAACTTGGAATGCTTTTGATGGGCAACAATTCGTGAACTTACCACAAGTAGCAAACTCCCGAGATTCAGCAGCAAGACAAGCCTCGCCCATGACATTTGTACCAACCCCATCTCCACAACCACAAGATAGATTAGCTACTAATGCGGCAAACTTTCACACATCAATTCCTGCTGCTCAGTCTTCTCAGTTTCAAGGGTCAAATGTTACGTCCCTTGGACATTGTCTAGGAAGAACCTCTGATTTGAGGGAGAGATGGAACCATATCTATGGAAGTAGCATGTATCAATCCCATTTGCCGCCTATTCCCCCGTCTCAGCATCATTATGCGATGCAGGTTTGTCATCCATTACCTTATGGTTGTTTTTTGTTTCTTTGCGTAAATCTCTAGTGAAGCTACAGTACCATGACATTTAATCAACTTATACATTCCATCTAACGCCATATAATCTTTCTTCTTGGCTGGTTACAACTTCTAACAAAGATTTATAAGCAATTCAAATAGAACAATTAATATATGTTGCAGTTTTCATATGTTTCAGATTTGTCTGTTCTTAACCACCATTTTGGCCTGCAAGGATTCCGATTTTTAATCTCTCCTATCTGTAACTTTCTTGCTTGTTTAACTGTCTCTGAACTCTGAAAATTTTCCCTTCTTATCTGTTTGCAGAACGAGAGGCTTTCAACCAGGAGCATGTCCCCTGTACACCAAAGACCGATGCCATCTTCTGTTTCACATCCCCAAACTTTACATGTCAACTACGGTGGGAACGCTGACCAAAGACCACATCTCCAAACTCTACCTGTCCACTACGGAAGGAACACCGACCAAAGACAAATGCCATCTACCGTTTCACATCCCCAAACTTTACATGTCAACTACGGAGGGAACACTCACGAAAGACCGATGCCATCGTCCATTACGCATCCCCAAACTCTACCTGTCAACTACGGAAGGAACACCGACCAAAGACAAGTGCCATCTTCCATTACACATCTCCAAACTTTACCTGCCAACTACAGAACGACCGCTGACCAAAGACCAGCGCCATCTTCCATTACACATCGCCAAAATTTACCTGTCAACTACGGAGGGAATGCTGACCAAACACCGATGTATAGACCAATGCCATCTTCCAATACACATCTCCAAACATTACCTGCCAACTACAGAGGGACCGCCGACCAAAGACCCATGCAGATACCTAATCCTGGTGGTGGTACAATGGGACGGTTCTCATCACGAGAGTTGATGAATTTGACTTCTGCTAGCACTGCAAATTGGCAACCACAGAGCCGGATGCGAGGCAGCCTAGAGCCTGGTTCCACAGGATATGAACATATGATCATTCAACCTACCCAGCCAGTTCAGGCACAAGCTCAAACACTTCCTCCGTCTCAATCAACAACTAACAACAATGCAGCTGATCAAATTAGAGAATTTTTGGTGCACCCAAGCTATCCGATTGGTAGGAACGAAACACAAGGTGGGTCATCAGGGTCATTACCTGTGACCGAGGGTCTTGGGTCATCAGGGTCGTTTTGGTCAATGCCTCCTGAAACATGGTGATATATCTGATGGCTTAGAGATGTAGCACAGGGTTCATAGCAGTAGGATGCATCACTAGCTAATAGAATCAGTCAGTAGCTGAATAGCATATAAGTCGTCTTTTGGTACTAACCGCAACTGGTTTAGGCTTCCGATACAGACATGGGAGAAATCTCTATTCTTCTTTTTTTTTTTAATCTAGCATACTTTGAGATTTACCCACCGTATGTGAAAACATTAGGGTCTTTTGACCGATTGAATAACAGAATATAGCAAGGCCATATCACTTGCTTCCATTTTTACTTCACTAGTGGCCTTGGTTCATTGAACTTAATCCATTTATCATTCTTATTAATCTTGATTTGGCATTCATCAACCAAATTAAAATCCTAACCTAACTCAAATAAGTAAATCTAAGTCGTGTGTGGGTAACTACGCTGTTCATCATACAAAAAGCTAGAATATGCCCATTTCGGTGGTCCTAGTCCCTAATTCATGAGGACACCATTCTTATCCTATTGTGCCCTCTCTTGCATTTCAAATATTACCGCTATTCCCTACTACATAATCATATGCCCAAACCGGTCTATGTTGTCAATTGGTTAGATTATATCGCTCAAACCGGTCTATGTTGGATCCCTTCATAATCAGTATTAAGTATTAACCAATTGATCGTTATATCGCTCAAGCCGGTCTATGTTGGCCCTGATATTTGTATTCTGTAGGGCTAGCCCAAATTTCCCTTCTTGGGTTTAGGACTGGAAATGGAATTACCGTTTATTGTTTACAAAATTACTTTCCGATTCAAAAGAAGTGATAGTTAAATAATCAAGAGTAACTAATTTAAAGAGACAATATTAACACAATTTATTTTCTCATAGATTCAGATAGAGCGATTTGCTTATATTCAAGTCATAGGATATCGGATCAGTTACTATAAATATATCGGAACATCAGTGCCATGGAGAGAACTCAACAATAAAATTAAAATCCTAACTTAACTTAAAAAATAAGATCGAAATCATACTTTTGGTAGGTACGCTCTACGTTGTTCATCATACTAAAAACGTGAACTATTGAAATAAAATTAAATATCGAAGCTCATTTATTATTCTATTAATGTAAGCATTGAAATAGAGAGAACACGAATATGAAATTATGAATGTATAAATAATAGAGAGCCTCGTGTCCTTTATACGTATTGATTTATTAGTTTATGTTATATCTACCGAATATTAAAGGGACATCTGAAGGGATCCAATGTACCACGCTGTTATTCCAATTACAAAATAAATATTCGACTCACTTTTATTTATAACAAATATTATATTTTCTATCTCGATAGAGCTCCACTTCTGTAAAAATCCCATGCTTGAAAAGTTTGTTTTTTTACTTTATATTTTATAAACAAGAGTCAGATTCAAACAAACCATCATTAATTTTCCAAAAACGCATTTCATATCAGTTCAAGTACTCCTTTTACGAAATAAAAGGATGTTTTCATTTTATTTTTTAAGTTGAATCTTAAGATCTGGACCTTAGTTTTCGATTTTAAGAATCTTTTAAACAGCCATAATACATTACAGACTAATTAAGTGTGGACATGATCACATTGCACTTCACTTCAATCCAAATAAGAAAAATATTTAGTTTAGTACGAATGTACGATCGCATACACCTTATAAACCCGACGACAAAAACAATAAGTGCTGCTATGGTTGTACAAGATTCTGTCCAATGAAGTTTACGGTTTACCTAGCTAATAGATCGATCTTATATAATTTTCCAGTTTACTATAACTACTCTGGCTCTGTGGTTTCTGGATCTATCCGATCTATCTCGGTACTAATTAACGAACACCCAAGTGTCTTATTTGCTAGCATCATGGATTGCTTCTTTGAGATAGACCCATTCTCATCTCGACAGAGAAGTAAACTCTCCGACGATTGTAAAGCTCAGTCTCGTGCAATTTATTTGACTCTTATATTTGGTTTTCACTTATAATTTATTCAATGTTAGTTAAGATTTTCTGAATCCAAATCCAAACTAATGTGTAGTCATATATTGTCACCAAAAAAATAATATTTTAGTGATAAAAAATATGCATGACAGAAATAGATTTTAAAATCGACAAATATGAGTATTTAGGCATATACTATATGATACATATACATGTAGGAATAAAAAAATAGACCATTCACTTCGAAAAATACATGTAGGAATAATTGATTTATTCGCCCATTCCCCGGCATCTTATTATTTAGTAATTAGTATAAATTATTTTAGGTCACAACTCACAATTTATTATTGGAGTACCAACTTTATTCGTCACATGGAACTAATGGACCAAAATTGCTGATCTTAAAGTGAGTGAGTCAGTAACAGGGGGCTAAACATTAAAGAATGCCAACATTATGATACTTAAAGTATTAGTCACTAACTTCTTTTTGTCCCAATATCACTGAAGAATCACCTTTCTCAAAAAAAAAAAAATGTTGCTGCTGCATTTTCCCCTTATTTTAAGACAAAGAGAAACAAAACACGAGTCAAATACATCTCTCCAGCATGTGTAATTTGATTATCAATCTGATAAAAAAATAGAATATTAATCATGAGCTTCAAAAGGAGTTCAAAAATACTAATCAAAGCTATGGTAAATCCGTAAATGTGAAACCTTTTTTTTCTTTATAGGAAGAATATAATATGAAATTATATACTTTAACAAAAGATAATATGAATTCCTATAACAAATATAATCCTTTCCCTCTTTTTCAATATGAAAGATTTTTTCACGTTATCAGCTGCGTATCCCAAAAAGAAACACATCATGCATTAATCCAAGCGTTATGGACCTTATGGTTAGGAATGTTGTGGTGGGTAAAAAAACTCAGCCCGATTCGAATCTGTTTTGAGTCCGTCCGTTTTGAATCCGTTTTTTAAAAAACCCAAAAAGCCCGAAACCCGAACAGTGTAGCTCAGAAAAACCTGTGAGTATCCGAGTTGTTGTTTTTTGTGTTTTTGATTTTTGTTAAAAAAATATTTACATCAACAGTTATTTATAAAATTTGAACATTAAATTTGTTAACCAAATAAAATATAAATAAACAAAAAAATTATTTTAAAATTGATTTTTATAAATATTGATATAATTATTTGTTAAACATGTAAACACATAAATAAAAGTATATTTACTTTTGAATTACTTTTATATATTGATATAATTATTTATAGGTATAATTCTTTCTATAAATATTGATATATTTTTATAAACGCATTAAACATTATGTTTGTTGATTTTGTCTTACGATTTTAGCAAAAAATGTCATTTCACGGTTTTGTGTTTTGGCGGGAACATGTCATTTTGCGATTTTTTGCCAAATTTGTGATTTGACGGGTTTGGCCAAAAAAACTTAGATTTTGGCACAAAAACGTTATTCCAAAATTTTGTGTTTTTGGCAAAAAATGTCATTTCATGATTTTTCCGCCATAAATGTGTTTAAAAACAAAAAAAAGTCCAACGAATACCCATTACTCAATAGGATAAACCCGAATAAAGCCCAAGATAAATAAAATCCGCCCGTTTTAAATCTATATTTTTTTAACACAAACGGACATGCTTGCAGGTTTGATATTAAATTCATGTTTTGGGTACCGGCCGGGTAAAAATCCATAATTAAGATCCCTACTTATGATTAATATCGTGTGAACTAAAAACACAACAGAAATAATTAAAAATATGACATTCAATTACCAACAGGACAGACCCACCATTTGTAAAACGCATTATAGAGTTTATATGCTACAAATTCACTTTCCCATCAATTAAACTGAAGGATTTATAATCATAGTATATGATTGTTTCTTTGGATCCAAAAGATTCATACCATTTAGTATTGATACAATTTATTTATGGATTTTTGGTATTGGACTCGTTATTTTTTTAATAAATGTTATAATTGGTATAAAAGAAAAAGCAAAATAACTATGGAAAAGATTTTCAAAGAGACTGACTTACTTGGTTATGAAACAAGTCCTCCGGTCAAAATATTAAATCCTCTTAAAAAAAGAAAAATAAGACGTCTACGCAGAATCAGATGCACCATATACCAACCAATTTTATAAATTGCGTTCAACCTCTGTATGCGTCTACATAGCATGTGATAGTGACAAATAACGCTGATTACTTCCTTTCTTTTTCTAAATGTTGAATTACTTTGTATTTACTGATTTTGTGAACCCTTGTTTCTTTGACCCCAAAAACAAACAAAAGTAAATCCTTGATTTTCCAAGTTGTTCTATCGAGCTACAAAATTGCACATCGCTCTCTATTCTTTAGCCATATCCTAAATTGTCAATATCTTTTCTTTTGATTAAACGCATAGAATTGCCATTGAATTTCCTTTGATTGACAGACTAAAGAGAGGACAATAAATACCTTTTTTGCCGGAGAAAATTCAGAGGTTGTTGATGATTTTCCTTATTTTCCATAATGAGATATAAAAAGTCTGTCGGTATCAAATTAGATATTGACATAATGTCATATAACATGAAGTGTGAGGAGAAACCGGCGAACGTAAGACATTTGAAAAATGGATATATGTAGTTTCTAGATTTGCTTACAAGGAATTGGGTCATTACTCTAACGCAATAGCTAACGTACACGGCATTTTTATTATAAATTTCAAGCCTCTATGGCTTATCAACGCGTTTACTATTGCATGAAACGATCATGTGTGACAACTCATACCAGTTCGTGGTAAATTCATTAACCACGTCTAAAATATTTTATAAGGCCCTATCCATCGTATAATCTACTCTTATCCAGAATATTTAAGATTTCCTCATATTATTTTTCTTTCAATATAAGGTTTGACATTTTCTAGTTGGATTAATAAACAAATTAGATATATATCTCTTCAAAACAATTGGTTCTTGCAATGTTATAAAGCGACACCTTTTTAGTAGATTTTTTAAAAAATGATACTAATATTTGAAACAAAGATAATATGTATACGTTCCAGACGATTCTACATAGATAGGTTGGTTCGGATTCATTATTCAAAACTATTCTAATATCTAGTTGTTTTTTTGCTCTTTTACGTCACATATTTAAATATATTTTAGATAAGATAATTCAAATACTTAGATGTTTTGTATCTGAAATTATGTGTGTTTAATACTTAAAACTGTATAATTTAAGTATTTAGGCTCATGTCCTTCTAGTAATTAAATCTGAGAATAGTAGTTTGCATGAAGAACAAAAAACTAAATTGTACAGTATATTGAATCAAATATCGCCAAAGGATTATCGAATGGTCAATGAACTGGACCATAACATAAAGACCCCAAACAAAAAAAAAACATATGTATTAGATAACGGTAGAACATGTGTCATGTATTTTTCTTTCAGAAGACAAATAGTTACATGGTTTAATTTATTTTATATAAACAGATCGAAACCTTAAACAAAAGAAAATAAAATTATGTTTTTGATAAAATTTGGCAGAAAATAAACTTAGACCGGTGGGTTTGATGCAAAAGGGAATCACAAGTGAATCTAGACATTGATCAGATATATAATTCATTTCACCACACAATTTCACTTTATTACGGTTTTGATTTGGTGTAGGGACCAGCTTCGAAGTTACCCAATAAGGAAGGGATAACAAGAAGCATTAAATAAGGGAGCCACCAAGTCAAAAACAAAAGACAATTTGATAAAGATTATATGAATCCCATACCTTTAAATAATTTATGTGACAGAGTCAGACCAATTATATATAAATAAAAAAATCAAATAAGAAAAACAACAGAAATGTTAAATTCAAATAAAAAACAATACTTGCATATAAATTCAATAAACACCGGAAAGAAACGTGACACAAAAGAAAAGATGGAAGCTGACCTTTGGGTTGCCTCCTCCACTACTCAAGGAATATAAATGCGCTTTCGATTCGACACCAAAAAGCAAATTAAAACAAACATTTTCGCAAATACTCACAAAAAAAACTTTAGCGAAATTTTCTCTGCCTTTTTTTTTCTGAGGAGAAACTAAAGAAGATAAACGATGTCGGAGAACTCAAGAAGTTTGGAAGCTGGGTTGTTACTGAACAAGAACCAAAACGACATCAATGAGTGTCGTATCACAGCGGTTGTGCTCTTCAGTACTTTCGTTTCTGTTTGTGGCTCTTTCTGCTACGGTTGTGCGGTGAGTCATCATCATTCATTCATCTCCATCAATTCTCTTATTTTAGTTTCTTGGGGTGGTTGAAAACAAGAATTTGTATCCAAAAAAAAGTTACGTGAATGGAGAATCTGAGATGAGAATATTTGGGATTGGATTTTTACAGGCAGGTTATTCATCAGTTGCTCAAAATGGGATCACAACAGATTTAGGCCTCTCTGTTGCACAAGTAAGAAGCAACCATTTTTAATAATGATTATTCACTATATATAAAGTGCAATTTTTGCTTAAGTTTCTCTGTTTTTTTTTTACTACTTCAGTACTCGATGTTTGGTTCACTCATGACTTTCGGAGGGATGGTTGGTGCCATCTGTAGTGGGAAGGCCGCAGATCTCATGGGTCGAAAAGGGGTAACTTAGTTTTACCATCTCTACCTCTAAAAACTCCACTATTTTACCACATAATTAATTAATTACATATGTTTCAAGATCATGTTCTGATGATTTTTCTCTTTGTTTCTTTATACAGACCATGTGGTTTGCTCAAATTTTCTGCATTTTCGGTTGGCTTGCAATAGCCTTTGCAAAGGACTCCATGTGGCTCGATGTTGGAAGACTATCCACAGGATTTGCAGTTGGTTTATTTAGCTACGTGGTAATTAATCTTTTACTTTTCTTTATTTATTATATCTATATTTATAAAATATATAGATTTTTTTTTTTGTCGTTAATTTTTACTGACTCTGTATTGTTAAACTCTATTGCATCCAGATACCAGTTTATATTGCAGAAGTAACACCAAAACATGTTCGAGGAGCGTTTGTATTTTCAAATCAGGTAATTTAAGAATACTGGGGAAATAATATAATTTAACCATAAAGGTTTATAAATACTAATATTCTTAAATTTGTTCAAACTGTTGTTACAGCTGATGCAGAGTTGTGGTTTGTCATTATACTATGTCATTGGAAATTTTATACATTGGCGTAACTTGGCGTTAATCGGTAAGCTTCTCGGCCTTTTCTAGCAATTATTTACTTTATTGATGAAATTTGTTTACCAGGGAGTTATTTAAGTTTAATTGGTTTCTGTCTCAGCTCTTATTCCATGTGCTTTGCAAGTTGTGACTTTGTTCTTCATTCCAGAGTCTCCTAGATTGCTGGTATGTTTAACTTAATGGACCCTTTTATAAAGTTTCAATCTTTTAGAGAACATGTGAAGTGATGATGATTCAATATGTTCCTGAATAATGGTATGTAGGGAAAATGGGGACGTGACAAAGAATGTAGAGCTTCATTGCAGCGACTCCGCGGAGATGATGCAGATGTCTCTCAAGAAGCCAACTCTATCAAAGTATTGCAACTTTTTTCAAACATCTTATGTTTTCAAGTTTTGTTGTTTTTTCATGAAAATGTGACTAATATTTTACCTAATCATTGGAAATTTTCAACTCTAGGAAACCATGATTTTGTTTGAGGAAGGACCAAAATCACGGGTTTTAGATTTGTTTCAGAGAAGATATGCTCCATCTGTTGTTGTAAGTTTCTTCTAAAACGTTTTTGTGGCAAAAAATGTTAAATTTTCTCTTGTACCGTTACTTACTCTCAAGTTTGTGAATTTTATTTCAGATTGGTGTGGGGCTAATGCTTCTCCAACAGCTCTCTGGAAGCTCGGGAATTATATTCTATGTCGGTAGCGTATTTGATAAAGGAGGTATATAGAAAAACAAACTCTGTTTCACATGTAATGATGATTGTTTTTCTTCATTTAAAATAACAAATCATTTTACTTGTGGCAGGTTTTCCAAGCAGCATTGGCTCAATGATTCTTGCAGTGATCATGGTATGTCTTTGCACATAGTTTTTTTTTTTTGTTTTTCTTGAAAACTCTTGCCAAGGAACGTACCCTTATGCTCATGTGTTCTGTTTTTGTAGATACCTAAAGCTCTATTGGGTCTTATTTTGGTTGAGAAAATGGGGCGAAGGCCAC
The DNA here is from genome assembly GCA_028015245.1 of Cardamine occulta. Lineage (NCBI taxonomy): Eukaryota > Viridiplantae > Streptophyta > Magnoliopsida > Brassicales > Brassicaceae > Cardamine > Cardamine occulta. Next base: position 2,357,810 of record CM051362.1, on the reverse strand, counting down.
TTCTATTGGTAAAATTTTGCAATCTTTTTTTATCAAATGTTAAATGAAGTAACAAAGTTTATAGCATCTCTTCTAACAGATGAATGATCTTTAACTACAGGCTTCTACTGGTGGAATGTGCTTTTTCAGCTTGCTCCTCAGTTTTTCCTTCTGCTTTCGGGTAATTAACACTAACGATTCACTTTATAACCAAAAAGATTATACAAACTTTGGTTGCCATTTCCGGAATTTACTTGTTATATTTACCATTTCTATTTTCATTCTTGGACAGTCATATGGCATTCTTGATGAGCTCACTCCGATTTTTACATGTATCGGTGTAGTGGTACGTATAAATCATTTTTTCTTGACATAAAGCAAGCAACTTAAAGCAACGCTCTTGTATAAATTGATCTGATTTAACATCATATTACAGGGTTTCATATCTTCATTTGCCGTAGGCATGGGAGGCTTACCATGGATCATCATGTCTGAGGTAAAAACAACATTAACTTGTTTAGAAACTCATCAAGGTCAATTAACTTTTTTTAGCTCTAAAAAGATTACATTTTTGATGTTGCAGATATTCCCAATGAATGTTAAAGTTTCTGCTGGAACTGTGGTTACCTTAGCCAACTGGTCCTTTGGTTGGATTGTAGCTTTCGCCTACAACTTCATGCTAGAATGGAACGCATCAGGTATACACATATATATTCAATATGGTCATTAAACTCTGAGACTTTATTAGAACTTTTAATCTGATTTTGAAAGTATAATATGTTTCAGGAACGTTCTTGATATTCTTTAGTGTATGTGCTGGGGGTATAGCCTTTATTTATGCGATGGTGCCTGAAACTAAAGGAAGAACATTGGAAGATATACAAGCTTCTCTTACAGATTTTCTACAATGAGATTTAAGTTTTATTTGTTCATAGTTATTCTTTTGTTTTGGAGTCATGTGAGGGAGGTTTATAGTTTTTTTTTGTTGTAATTGGTTCCTCATTTAAAGCAATAGAGAGAATGAGATCACTTAAAGTGACTCTTGAAAACTGTTCAACATGAGTTTTAGATATTTTTCTATATCTCTCTATCTGTCTGTGTTACTCAACAACTCCCATTTGTTTTGTGTGTAGTATAGGTTTTTACGCATACAAAAAGGAATTATAAAATTTATTTTTAAGTTACTGTCTTTATCTTGCCATTGTAATTCTCAGAATTCAATAAAATTTCTCTGTACAACTCTCCAAAACCTGTGTCAGTAATGCTTCGAAAATGAGATATGCTATTTCTCCACATAATTTAGCTGTCGCTCTGCCAACGACACGTCGTATAGGTTAAGTTGATCTGACTTGTAAAAATCATAAATACGAGTCCTTTCAAAGCTTAAACACCGTACTACGTTTCAAAGCTCATGTGATTTGTGTGTACATCATAAATATTAGTTTTAACCACCGTACTACGTTTTAATAATCTTGACCTTGCATGTTAAGTTAAGGCTTGTTTGTTTACTCATTCAAATGATCCATTCGTTTGAGAATTGATTCAAAGGATATGAGAATTGATGTTTGTTTAGCACTAAAACATGTTCATTCAAATAGATCATCCGAATGAACCATCTGAATGATTTTTAAAATTTAGGCTAAATTTTTATAATCATCTAGATGATCCAAATTGAATCATTTGGATGGAGATGATTCATCAAAAATAACAAATGACAAATGTACAATTAACTATTTTCTCTTATTGGTTTAGTTTGTAATAAAAATGTTTATATCAACAATAATTTATAAAATATTTGTATCAATAATAATTTATAAAAATAGATTTTTCGTCGAAATTACGGTTTTACGGTTTTTGTGGGAAAACGTCATTTTTGTCGAAATTGCGATTTCACGGTTTTGACGGGAAAACACCATTTTGTAATTTCATGTTTATGACAAAAACCTTATTTTGTAAATTTTCGTCGAAATTACAGTTTCACGGTTTTGGCGGGAAAACGTTATTTTTGTCGAAATTACGATTTCACAGTTTTGGCGGGAAAACACCATTTTGTAATTTCACGTTTTTGGCGAAAAATGTTATTTTATGATTTCTCGTCGAAATTACGGTTTTATTGTTTTGGCGGGAAAACGTCATTTTCATCAAAATTACAATTTTGGCCAGAAAATGACAGTGTGCACTTTTAAGTTTTTGGCAAAAACATACCAGCGATTTTTCGTCGAAATTACGGTTTTACGGTTTTGGCGGAAAAACGTCATTTTTTGTCGAAATTGTGATTTTACGGTTTTGGCGGGAAAACGACAATGTGCAATTTCACGTTTTTGGCGGAAACCATTATTTTGCGATTTTCCATTGAAATTGCGATTTTACGGTTTTGGTGGAAAAATGTTATATTGTAATTTCACATTTTTGGCGGAAAACGTTATATTGCGATTTTTTTGTCGAAAATACGATTTTGGCGGAAAAACATCATTTTCGTCGAAATTGTGATTTTCCAGTTTTGGCGAGAAAACGACAGTGTGCAATTTCATGTTTTTGCAGAAAACGTAATTTTGCAATTTTTCGTCAAAATTACGGTTTTACGGTTTTGGCGGGAAAACATAATTTTTCGTCGAAATTGTGGTTTAACGTTTTGGCGGGAAAAAGTGATTTTGTGATTTTCTGTCGAAATTGTGAGTTTACGGTTTTGGCGGGAAAACATCATTTTCCTATTTTCTGTCAAATTGCGATTTCACGATTTTTGCGGAAAAACGTCATTTTGCGATTCTAAGTCAAAAAGTGTGATTTTATGATTAAACTTTTTTTACAGAAAAATATAATTTTAGTATTTTCAAAAAAATCTTGGTTTTAAGACTATTCTATTTTTAATATATTAATATATTTATGATTTTAATATTATTTTTTAAAATATGTTTAAGATTTAAATATTATTAAATTAAATAATCAGCATTTTAGTCATTTTCTTATTAAAATCATTTAGATGGAGATGAAAATTTACATAAACTATGCAAACAAACAAATGTTCATTCAAATAGATAATCCAAATGAATAACCCAAAATGAAACAAACATCATCTAAATGGATTAGGGAGATGAAATATTTGAATGATCTAGTTGAATGGAAATGACAACTAAGCAAACAAACAGCCCTTACTTACAAAACTATTCAAATTTAATTCTTTAGTAATATCTTACAGGTGGGGGTTTACAGGTGGGGGTGGGTACCCAACAAGGTGTTCTTTTAGTCTAATTATATGGGCATTAAATTATCGTAGTTGACAACTTGCACGTATCAGACATGATTTGTGAAACAGAATCACTTTAGGAAGTTATATATATATATATATATATTTTTTTTTTTTTTTTTATTAATCAGAAAGGAACAAAAGAGGAGCATGTGGGAATGATATCATGAATTTAACTCTTTTCCTTGGTTAATTATTTTCTTAATTGAAAAAGTTGTTCTAGAAATCGCTAGTCGGCTAGAGTGAGTCATTAGACAATATAGTCAGTTACTAATTATTGACCAGTCGTCCACCCAAGAGTATCTACAAGTTTGTAAAGTGACCAAATATCTCAAAATCCGCCATAATATCTGCCCAAATCTTTTCGATATCTTCAAACTGTTTTTTTTTTTAGTCGTGCAGACATGATTATTTCAAGAGACTGAGTATTACTATTCATACTCTCTTCGATTCTGAGTTTTGCTTGGAAAATATCTTCAAGCTTTTTTTTTTCTTTTTATATGGTGATTATCGTCCGATTTAGATTTGATTAATCCAAAGTACACACAAATTGCATATTAATCAATCAAAGCTACGTAATTCGTATATAAATATACTTTCAACTGCATACTTTCCTAATTTTCAATACAAATAGTGTGGTGGTATACTGGTATTACTAGTTATGATTAGGTTTTGATTCAGTGCCCAAAAGTTATTGGGCCAATAAATGACCGGGCTTGAAAGTCCAATTCCTTTAAGAATATATTTTTGGTAAGAAAATGGGACGAAACAGAAGTTTACAATTGGGACATAGATTAAAGGCTTTACTTAATAAACAAACAATATACCTTTGTACCTTTCTTCTACATAGACCAAGCTTTTATATGCTTTTAGGATAGAAAGGTCCAAAACAAAATTTTGTCCTATGGCCCAGATTTATATTGGGCTTAGTCTTGACATTTGGTCATTTCCAAATTGTTGTATCGACCTAATCAACCAGGCTTTAGATTTCATCCAGTAACTAAACGTTTCACACCAGGAAACGTAATCGATCTACGTAGAAAATGAGGTGGCCCTCGTAAAAGGATGGAAGAGAGAGTTTTGGTCCTTGTTTAATAAGTCCAATAAAGGTATAAGTCAAACTCTTCTTCTTATGGATCTAATAACCTCACCTAATTACATAATCACCTGATTTGTAACTGTTCATCTTTAAGGATTTCATGATTCGGGATATTATTCATTTTCATTTTTTATTATTTAATCTTCTTTAGATTTTATGTTTCTTCCCTTAGTAGAATTAGATACTATAGGACAGAGTTTTAGCCTTTTGGGCTCTCATTTTCATATTTATTTCATTAAAGAGATGACAATGACAAGTGCTCCTTCATGTAGCCAGCCAACATGAACCTTCCATTAACTCCACTTGTTCACTCTATTGCATTTCTAACCTGTAGAGAACAAGGGGAGATGACAACAACAAAAAACCAGTAGAACAAGGGACCCATAGAGCAATATATATAATATAATCAAACTTTTAGTTTATATTAATATGCATAGTCAAATCTGGCGAGATTTTAAAATTCATTTCGAAATTAGTAGAAATGGATCAGATCCATAGCTGTGACTCCCTTGGTTGTATACTTGGATTGTATATAGTCAAATAAATAGAATTAAAAAAAAAAAACAAAGGATGGTCGACAAGAATTGCAACGACTTTTCAATTCATCAATTATTGATAAATGAAAAGGATGGATATTTTCGTGTTTTTTTAATAAATATTTTCGTCATTTCTCTTGTGCACATTTTTAATCCATTTAACCAAAATCTTTTTCAATTTTCCCATAAAAACTTTTTGTTTTGTTTTTTTAAGTTTTCTAAAGTTCCCGTAAATCCTTTTTCCTTTTTATCTTTATATTAGTACAAAAATATCAATAAACTAATCACTGTACACACATATTCGTAAATGTAACAACAAAGACAGCTAATAAAGAAATAAAAATCAAACCCATATTCAAATTCAATGCAAATGACTGAAACTAAACAAACAAAAATTAGTATTTAAAGAACTAAACAAGGTTAGAAAATTAAGAGGTCGTGATTACTGAGCCGCCTTCCCATGTATAAAAAAAATTAAAAACTCTATTTATACGCGGGACGACGTATTCTAAATTTGTAACAGTATTATAAAAATGCGACTACACAAAAAAAAAACAATTAACTGCAAGCGAACACAGTTTGATCGCCAACAACAGACGACCAAGTCCACTTAATAATAAGATAAAAAGGACTAATTAACAAAATAAACGATTTTTTATGAAGTACATAAAAATATCCCAATGGTCTTAGACCGGTTGACAAATTATATCCAATTCTCAATTTGCATAAGAACCTCTCTGGGAAACTTCCAAGTTCCTCACACAACTCTTTACTTTTCTTATATCTTTCTTACTTTCCAAAGGGAGAGAAACAACTTTATCAACAAACAAAACAAATCACAAAAGAAGGAAAATCTTTGGAATTGTAATGGAGAGACAAAAAAGCATGGAAAAAGGATTACTGAGGAAGAGTTTAAGCATACGAGAGAGGAAGTTCCCAAACGAAGATGCTTTCTTAGAATCCGGTTTACCGAGAAAATCTCCGAGAGAGATCAAGAAACCTCAAAACGACGAGCCTGAATGTCGTGTTACCGCCTCTGTTTTTCTCAGCACTTTTGTCGCCGTCTCTGGTTCCTTCTGTACCGGCTGTGGCGTAAGTCCTCTTTTCCAATTCCATCTTGGTTCATCCCCGGTTTACTAAACCGGATTAATTTGATTTGGATGTATCGGTTTTGTAGGTTGGTTTTTCATCAGGAGCACAAGCTGGAATTACCAAAGATTTATCTCTCTCCGTTGCAGAAGTAAAACCATTACTAATAAACAACAATTTTCGGTTTTGAGTTTTGATTTGTAATTTGACCTAACTGATTTGCTTAAACAGTATGCAATGTTCGGTTCGATCATGACATTAGGAGGCTTGATCGGTGCAGTATTCAGCGGTAAAGTCGCTGATGTCTTGGGAAGAAAGCGGGTAAGATATTTTCTTAACCAAACCCAAGTGTTGACTTGTAGTTTCGTTTGACCGGTTATCATATACCGAACCGGTTTTTACTTACCCTTTGCCCACTTGTCTCTGAACACAGACCATGTTGTTTTGCCAAGCTTTCTGCGTGACAGGCTGGCTTTGTATAGCGTTCGCTCAGGTTTGTTGTTGGTCTTTGTTTTTAAGTCCCTTATTTAATTTATTTTATATTAATTTCTATATTTTTATAAATTTTAATTTTATATTTTGAAGGATGCATTATGGCTTGACTGTGGAAGATTGTTAATTGGTATCGGCGTTGGTTTATTTAGCTATGTGGTAATTCCTCTTAGTATTCTAAATTTATACAAATTTTTAAATACTAATATAAGAGAATTAGTGAATTTACTAATACAAAGCTGTGTTTCATGTAGATTCCAATATATATAGCCGAGATTGCACCAAAACATGTCCGAGGATCATTTGTTTTCGCCAACCAGGTACGTGAATTTCCTAACCAATTTTAATCACCGTTTGGAGCAATAACTTTGTTTTGTTATAACATGCATTTTGTTGTAAAATAAATGTGTACAGTTGATGCAAAATTGCGGTATTTCACTCTTCTTCATCATTGGCAATTTTCTTCCGTGGCGAATATTATCTATAGTCGGTATGTTTCTGATCATTAGATATATTATAATCTACAAATTAATTAAGAGAATGATAGATGTAAAATTCAAACCGGTCAATGTAACATTACGTTTGTATGTTTACAGGGTTGATGCCATGTCTGTTCCACGTTGTTTGTTTATTTTTCATCCCCGAGTCTCCAAGATGGCTGGTAAGTTTACTTATAGTTTTCGTTTCTATATTTCCAACCAATCATAATCCAGTTTTCAAATTTTTTTTTGGTTTCTTATAATATAATGTTATATTTATGACAGGCGAAATTAGGTCGTGACAAAGAATGCCGATCTGCTTTGCAACGTCTTAGAGGATCTGATGTCGACATTTCTCGTGAAGCAAACACAATTAGAGTATTTAATTTTCCCATTATTTACTTAAATTTATTTTATTTTATTTAATAGTGCTGGTTCTGAAATTATTTTTTATTAATTTTTTTTTTCAGGATACCATAGACATGTTAGAAAACGGTGGTGAAAGTCGGATTACTGAATTGTTTCAGAGACGATATGCATATCCATTGATTGTAAGTATCTGAACTAATAGTTTGTAATAAATTTATGTTTTTAACGACATCATTTTTAACTTTTACTTATATTTGTATTCAGATCGGAGTCGGTTTAATGTTTTTGCAACAAATGTGTGGGAGCTCCGGCGTTACATATTATGCTAGTAACCTCTTCAACAAAGGAGGTATTTTAATTGAAAAAAATGTGTACGATAGTTCAATCCAAAATATATATTTATAGTTCAAGCCATTAAAAGATATTAACTTACATATTTTATTTTCAGGATTTCCAAGTGCTATAGGTACCTCTGTAATAGCCATAATCATGGTAATTTTTTAAGAAGACATAAAATTACTTAAAAATATCAGAGAAATCCTAATCCTAATATAAAAATGAAATATGTATTCGTATCATTTTCAGGTTCCAAAAGCAATGCTGGGAACAGTTATAGTCGATAAAATGGGGAGGAGAACGCTCCTAATGGTTAGACTATGGAATTTTTTTATTCAATCAAAGTACAGTATTGTTAATTTCTTAATTATGAATTTTCTTCATCCCACTAAGCTATTTTTATATAAACTTGAACAGGCTTCTTGTACTGGAATATGTTTAAGTTCTTTGCTATTAAGTGTTTCCTACGGGTTCGAGGTAATTTCTAAACAACATTGTGTATATAAATATGTAATTTTTTTGTAGCTAGCTATCGCCTTCTAAATTTTGTCAAATGTTTTGCAGTCCTTTGGCATTCTCACGGACCTCACTCCCATCTTTACTTGCATTGGCGTTTTGGTAATAACCTTAAAATTTTAAATTATCGTAACAACAACAAAAAAAAACTTATGACAATTCTTTCATTTTTGTTGATTAACTTCTTCCATTGCTGATAACTTTTACTGGTGATATATATGAAACGTATAGGGTCACATTGTATCATTTGCGATGGGAATGGGAGGACTACCATGGATTATAATGTCTGAGGTATTCGAACATTTATATTTCATGTTATATCAAATCTCCGGGTTTGAATCTAAAAATATGTGTCTAAAACTAAAACTATACACGACAAAAATAATGAAAAATTAATAAAATTTATTTGTTTGCAGATATTTCCCATGAATGTGAAAATGTCAGCTGGAACTTTAGTTACCGTAACTAATTGGTTTTTTGGTTGGATTATCACTTATACTTTCAATTTCATGCTCGAATGGAATGCATCAGGTAAATACTTAGATACAAATTAACATCTTATTATAATTACCGTTATTACTATTATGATTATGGATGATTGATTAATTGTGTATTTATTGTTGATTTTCTTAAGGAATGTTCTTCATCTTCTCAATGGTCTCCGCCGTTTCTATTGTATTTATATATTTTTTGGTGCCCGAGACGAAAGGTCGATCACTTGAAGAAATTCAAGCAATGCTCTCCAACTCTGTGCAATAAAATCATTTTGCATTTTTGATCTCCTTTTTCTATGTTTTTCTTTTCTTGGCAAAGTAAATGATCATGTAAAACGTTTATTGTTGTTGGTGTGAGTTTGAATGTGATTCATGTAAGGATATACTTTCGAATGGAAAAATGGAAACAATAAATTTGTATATTTCCCGTTTGGGAAACTGTATGGTTTGAGTTAAATATATATGCCAAAAATATAACTGTTTGTAAGGTGATTAGAATATCAATCCTCCAAGTTCCAGTGATTAGTACGAAAAATAAATGGGTATTGACGTGCCCTATGCAGAGAGAAAATTAAATACAACAAACTGTTTGATGATAAAATTTTGGTTAAGGTATTTACGAAAACATGTTTAGACCACTCCAATGTGGCAGAAAAATGAAACAGAAAAAATGGCTAGAAAATATGAAAATCTGTGATGTTGCATTTTAAAACGTGATAACGCATATAAATTACTACTAATCATGGAAAACAGCAAAGAATGTACCGTTTCATTATTAATAAATTATTTTGAACTTTATCGTTACACTAGAAAAGTTGTCGCAAAATAAATTTAATTTCGTAATTTTTTCATTCGACCGAGTTCCACATATAAATCACCAATCAACAAACGAATGGGTCCAATTTAGCCTTAATGGGAAACGGAGTGGGATCATAAACACAAAAGTAGTAATAGTCTTTATTGAGAACGTGGTCTCATATTGTAGGCTCTCAATTTTGACAATAATCATCTAGAAAATTCAAATATATTCTAAACGACAAAGAGCAGAGAGAAGAGAACAAAAAAAAATAAAAAAAATGGTGAATGAAAAGAAGACGCTCCCAAAACGCATCATACTTATGCGCCACGGTGAGTCCGCCGGAAACATAGATGCAGGGGCTTACGCGACCACACCCGATCACAAGATCCCTCTGACGGAAGAAGGACGTGAGCAAGCGCGTGAGGCCGGGAAGAAGATGAGAGCTCTCATATCAACTCATAGCGGGGACGGAGCGTGCGGAGAGAATTGGCGTGCGTACTTTTACGTGTCACCGTACGAGAGAACGAGGACGACATTGAGGGAAGTGGGGAAAGCGTTCTCGAGGAGGCGCGTGATAGGAGTGAGGGAAGAGTGTCGGATAAGAGAACAAGATTTCGGGAATTTTCAAGTGGAAGAGAGGATGAGAATTGTTAAAGAGACGAGGGAACGTTTCGGTCGATTCTTTTATCGTTTTCCCGAAGGTGAATCTGCCGCCGACGTCTACGACCGCGTTTCTAGTAAGTTTTTTATTTATAAACATTTTAGCTGAGTCCTTGACACGAACTTTTTGAAAGTTATTAGTAGACCATAGCGAAGAATATATCATCTAATAAAAAATTATATTAAACAAAATTTTGTATTCAACAAAAATACAAGAAATCTATCATTTTCTAGCCATAGATAAACTAGTGAAATCAATATACAATTACTTGAATTAAATGGTGAAATATATAATAACTCGAAAGTGATTGATAGGGTATGTATACTTTCAAGGCCTTTTGACTTGAGAAAAGAAGACGTAGTTTGATTGGCTTTCGACTTTATTGATTTTTCCGTTTCTTCTTAAGAAAAAAAAAACACTTTTCAGTTGATTTAAGGAACAAAAAAATCATAGGTACAAATTGGTAAAAGTTTTACATATAGATTAATTTTTGTATAAATGATTTATAGGTTTTTATAAAGTACGTATGTGTATATAAAGTGATATATCAGTGTCAAATTTTTTCGTTCGGTAGGAAATTTCATGGACGTGTTATATAACATGGATTATGTGCATGTTTCCACCTCATTTTGAAAGGTTTTCTGGAGTCTCTATGGAGAGACGTAGACATGAACAGGCATCAAGTGGAGGCATCGAGTGAACTAAACCTAGTGATCGTGTCCCATGGGCTGACCTCTAGGGTGTTTCTAACGAAATGGTTCAAGTGGACGGTGGAAGAGTTCGAGCGGCTGAACAACTTTGGGAACTGCGAGTTCAGAGTGTTGGAGTTAGGTGGGAGCGGAGAGTACACTTTCGGGATACACCACAGTGAAGAAGAGATGTCGGCATGGGGCATGTCTAAAGATATGATTGATGATCAAATGGAACGTGTTGATGGTAGTCGTGTAACAACATCCAACGATACTTGTCCTTTGCATCTCAATGAGTATTTTGATTTGTTAGATGAGACTGATGATGAAGAATAATGATAATATATATATATATATATATATATATATATATGCTATTGTTTTACTGTATGGAGAAGTAATTTTAATTATCTCATTTATTGGTTGGATTTGTTAAAAATCGAGTTTAGTTGCTTCAATATCGAATTGGAATCCACATTTGGCCACCGATTTTCTTTAGTTCACGCACTGGTTTGTGTATTTAAAAAAAAAAAAAAAAAACACGAATAAATATACGATTGTCAACAATTGGGCGTTTTGTGTAGTAGGTATGATTCTCGCTTAGGGTGCGAGAGGTCCCGAGTTCAATTCTCGAAACGCCCCAATTCTCGCCGCCTTGCGTGGTGGTCAGTACCGAACCGGATTCGGAGCTATTTTATCCGCTGGAACTTTCGTCTCGGCCTTTGTCGTTGGATTCGTTGCGATCTACGCAGCGCCGTTTCCGGTGGATGCCGCGTCGTTCGTTGGGGATGTGCTTTTCTACTTGATTGCTGCTTCATTCTTGTTCTATGTTTACTTGAGTGGTGAGATATTTGTGTGGCAAGCTATAGGGTTTGTTGGGTTTTACATTTTCTTCGTTGGCTTTGTTTTCTGGATGGATTTTGGTAGCAATGTTGAGAAAGGGAAAGTTATTAGTGAGGAAGACAAGGATTTGTTGAGAGTTAAGGATTGTGAGATTGGAAGTCCTCTTGAGAGTTATAAAGCAGAGAAAGAACATCAATTTTATGGAATATCTCGGCTTTATGGATCGGTAATAAGTCTTATTCACTCACACCTCTTAGCTTTCTTTGTTGATCATAATACTGGAACTGTATGGTAGCATCATCTTCAGCTCCAATTGTGAAATCTGATGTTGCTGAGTTTAGATTACGTGTTTTAAGTCTTTGAATTTGACATTGCTTTGTAGGATTTGCATAAGAACAGTATTTTCTCCCTGTTTTCTTCTTTGTCTTTGTATTAGTCTCTAGTGAATGAGCATTGTAAGTAGCTGAGGCGGTATTAAATGGAGTGTAGCTGTGTTGAAAGCTGAGGAAGAAATGTTTAATCGGTTAGCTAGAGAGCTAACATGTTAATAAGAACATTAGGCAAAATGAGTTTTGGGTATTCTGGATTTAGGATTGGGAATTGGTCGAGACTCGTTAGTCGTTTATCAAGTCTCTCTATGATTTGTATTCCTTTGGTGATTTCGATTAAAGAAGTTTACTGGTTTGGATCCTGTCAGGTTACTGTAATTTACTTTCTCTGTTAGGCTGCATATATATCTATTATGCTGATTGCTGATAAGTTTAAAAGGAAATTTGAGTCTTGCCATTTTTTATATCTGATGTTAAGACTGATCAGGTTTTCTTATTTTGCTTTCGCTATTTCAGATCTCGAGGATGTGGGAAATTCCTGTATCAGTTCTTTTGAACCTTACCATCCCAAAACCTTCTCCTTCTGAATGGTCTAGGTTTTATCGATCTGCCAACATTATTTTCTGCCCTCTTGCACTTTTGTACACTTGCAACTCCTTTGTACCACTAAACCACCCAATTTCATTCCTCTTCCCAAACACTCATCTCCCGCTTTGGCTTGTCGTCATCTTCATGACGCCTTCCCTCGCTTTCCTTCACTTCACAATCGAAAAACAGCCTCCAAAAACCGAGCAACTGTCGGTCATTGTTATAGCTTTCATAATGAGTGTTTTCTGGATATCAACAATTGCTGGTGAGCTCCTGAACTGCTTGGCTGCACTTGGATTCCTCCTTAAACTGCCTCCAGCACTCCTCGGCCTAACCGTTCTTGCTTGGGGAAACTCAGTTGGTGACCTTGTTGCTGATGTAGCAGTAGCAAAGGCGGGTCGACCAGCAATGGCTATGGCCGGTTGCTTTGCCGGTCCAATGTTTAACATGCTAGTTGGACTTGGATCGGCCTTGGTGATGCAAACAGCTAATGTGTATCCAAACGCTTACCAACTTGGATTCCATGTAGGTATTGTGATCGCATTCGTATTCTTGTTGCTTAGTCTGATGGGATCTCTGTTGGTTATAACTTGGTCTAGATTCCGAGTTCCGAGGTTTTGGGGGATCTGTCTCGTTGGACTGTATGTAGTCTTCACGTTTGTTAGTTTAATCAACGCCAGCTTTTCAACCTGATCCTATGCTTCAAAGTCTGCGCATTGAATAATCTTGGGGGCAACCAGAGTTTCAGTGCTGAGGAACTCTGAAGAGAATTGGCAAAATTTTGATGGCCACCGGTAATCTCTGAATCTTTATGATGGCCACCGGTAATTGTTGGCAATCACAAGGTTTGTCTTTGATTCTAATAAGAGCATGGACAATCTGGAGCCATGAACTACGGCACAAACCCATACCAAACCAATCCTATGACCACAACTGCCGCTGCTGTAGCCGGAGGTGTGGGCACTGCTGCACTACCAGGCCAGCTGGGATTTCACCAGATCCATCAGCAGCAACAGCTGGCGCAGCAGCTTCAGGCGTTCTGGGAGAACCAATTCAAAGAGATCGAGAAAACAACGGATTTCAAGAACCATAGCCTTCCTCATGCAAGAATCAAGAAAATCATGAAAGCGGACGAAGATGTCCGTATGATCTCTGCTGAGGCGCCTGTCGTGTTTGCAAGGGCCTGTGAGATGTTCATCTTGGAGCTTACACTCAGGTCATGGAACCACACTGAGGAGAACAAGAGGCGGACGTTGCAGAAGAACGATATAGCCGCTGCTGTGACTAGAACTGATATCTTTGATTATCTTGTGGATATTGTTCCTCGGGAGGATCTTCGAGATGAGGTGTTGGGAAGTATTCCGAGAGGGACTGTCCCGGAGGCTGCTGCTGCTGGTTACCCATATGGATACTTGCCTACTGGAACAGCTCCTATAGGGAACCCGGGAATGGTAATGGGTAACCCTGGTGGTGCTTACCCAGCTAATCCGTATATGGGTCAACCGATGTGGCAACAAAAAGGACCTGACCAACCTGACCCGGAAAATTAGCTGTGGCTAAAGAAACTGTGAGTTTTTCAGCTTCTTTTTAGGCCTAACGTGTAGTATTCAATCCAGGTTTTGTTTGGTTTTCAGTTTTTTTTCTGTTTTAGTCACCTTTGTATTTCAGTATATGGCAGCGGTTTGGTCAAATATGTCTTTAATTTTCAAAGGAATTTAAGTTTTGATATTGGTTTTCTTGGTATTTTGTTTTGCCTATAGATAAACTGAATCCATTTTAACCAAATAAAGCTGTTTATGAGTTTTGCTGGTCTTTTTTTTTTTTTTGTTTCTCTTATAATTGAAGTAAAATGTGATTTGTCTTGTTTTGTTCTTCTTCTTTTTACAGAGTTCCTACTTCCTAGTCTCGTCCAGGTGGAATTAAGAAAGGAGGGGACTTTTAGACAAGAAAAATGAAAGAACATGTCATATATTCAAATCGGTGTTGTAGAAGAATATAAGTGTTTTATGTCTATTGATCCTTTCTCGAGAAGAAATTTAGGGATGAATCAGAAGACAGTATAAACTGCAAGGAAGAAGATGTGTGCTTGACAAGGTTTTTTGTTTGTTTGAATGTTATTTGTCTATCTTTATATGGTCGTCTCACCACTCGTATAAACCACAACAAATGTTATTTGTCTAACATTTTCGTTGAAACCATTGCATTTTAGTGCTATGATCCATCGGTATCAGGTTCTTGGAGAGTAATGGCAAAAACATGACAACGATTACTCTGCTTCTGGTTCGGTCAGCAACGATGACTTATTGGTACTCTTGATACTATAGCAAGCCCATAATTCAGCGTTTCAATAAGAAAACGAAATACAAGCAATTTATGTTAACCCAATTTAAAAGAATAAGACAAGAAGACAGAAAATGACTTTATCCACTTTATCTACAACTAGCAATGGCGACATATAATGATTTTGGAGCTTTCATTGAGAAATTAACAATCTCTCCAACGCCTTCTTCATCGTTTCCTTCTTCTCTACAGAATCTTACTTTCGCCGTTAAAGACATGTATGATATTTAATAGAATTTACACAACTATTCCCTCTATCTCCATTTAAGTAATTTGAGCTTGTTTGGTTTCATCAGTTTTGATGTAGAAGGACGTGTAACCGGTTTTGGTAACCCGGACTGGTTAAGGACACACTCGGCAGCTACTTCCACAGCTCCCGTAGTTTCATCTCTTTTAGAAGCTGGTGCCACTGCTTTGGGTATAACCATCATGGATGAAATGGCTTACATGTACTTCATATTTTCTGGTCACGTCAAATAAAATCCAAACCGGTTTTTAGGTTTTGTTGACACTTAAAACAATGGTTTGTTACGTTTCTTGAAGATGATGATACTTAATTTTGCAGTATAAATGGAGAAAATGCGCACTACGGGACTCCGATAAACCCGATTGCTGTGGATAGAGTACCTGGCGGTTCATCTAGTGGCTCAGCCGTAGCTGTAGCTGCTCGTCTTGTGGACTTTTCTATTGGTGAGTTGGAGAAAATAAATTCCCAAAATGTCATTAGTATACTAATCATAATTGATCAAAACTGTATAATTGGTTTATGAATGTTCTGTTTTTTGATCAAATAGGAACTGATACCGGAGGGAGTGTACGAGTTCCATCATCTTATTGTGGAATTTTCAGTTTTCGACCATCGCACGGAGCTGTTTCCACTGCCGGAGTTACTCCAATGGCTCAGAGCTTCGACACAGTTGGTAGTAACAACAACTAAGAACAGAGATGTTGTTGGTTAAAACCTGATATCTTTGATATATTGATAAAGTTCCATCATTTTCTCTAGGATGGTTTGCTCGGGACACAGCCACTTTGAAACGTGTAGGCTACGTTCTCCTGGAGCAGCCTAACGTGGACCGTATCGAACCATCTCAATTGATTATAGCAGATGACTGCTTCGAGCTATGCAGTGTACCACGTGATCTGATGGTCCAGCCTCTGGTTCGATCCTTGGAGAAGTCATTTGAATGTAAGAAGTATCAATCATCATAACAACTTGTTGTAACCTTTTGTTAAAAAAAACAAGGGTTCAAGTCATAAATCTTGTGTAACGAAGCTCAAAATTGATGTTTTCTTTGTTTCGATTCATAGCTTTTTTCGTTGGGGGTTTTATTATATTGACTTTAGCGTTGACTTAGAATCTTAATTCTTACTTAATTCATAGAGTTAATACGTAATCCTTGTTTTGCT
>CM051362.1:2291418-2341418 GCA_028015245.1 Cardamine occulta | reverse complement strand
TTCTATTTTCTAAACAAATAAATAAAAAAGGAAGAATCTTTTGGTCCTCAACTTATGATTTTGTTTTGTGACAAGGCAACACTGTAATAAAGAAAGTGAATCTTGGAAACTACATTGAAGAGAGTGTTTCGAGCATGAAGCATTTCATGGCAAGTGATGATGTCACGACACAACAAGAGTTCTGTATTCCGTCTCTCATGGCTCTGTCGAGTTCAATGAGATTGTTACAAAGGTAAAAACATATAATTCTCATTCATGCCAAATCGAGTAATGATAGTAACCAAAGTTTAGGTACGAATTCAAGATGAACCACGATGAATGGATCTCTTCGGTGAAGCCAGAGTTTGGTCCTGGAATATCAGCACGGATCCAGGAAGCTATCGAGACGTCGGACGAGAAGATCGACCTTTGCCGGTCCGTGAAACCCCAACTTTTAACGGCTCTTTCAACTTTGCTCGGGGTACATAGAAACTTCTTCCTATTTCCTCCCAATTCAAAGTTGGTTTATTATTTTCTACAATTCGGTCCAGTTGTGCGGTATGATTTTGGTTTGGTTCGGTTCGGGTCGACGAAACCGGATTGGACCAGTTATTAGTTACTTGAAAAACTTGGCTTAATTAGTTTACGTTGAAAATATCTAATATGTAAATGCTTTATTATAGGAGAAGGGAGTGTTGGTGATTCCGACAGTGCCAGCTCCTCCTCCGCATCTCCAAGCTGATGTTGCTTCACTTGAATCTTTCCGAAGCAGAGCCTTCAGTTTGTTGTCCTTTTCTGGATTCTGTCAGGTAACAATATTTTATCTTTTCATCAAGAAAAAAACATCAATCTATCTTATCGTAAAGTCAGTTCAGAACCTGTCTGATAGTCCGGTTTTTCCCTGATAGGTGAGCATACCATTGGGGCTAGCTACACGAAAATCTTCCGGTATCGGTTTTCTTCTCAGTCTTGTCGATTCTCTCGGCATTCATTTGATTCACAAATCATAATGCATGTTACCTTATTTGGTTTATTACCCTTATGTTTATTGGGATTCGATAATCGTGTTGAATGAATTACGAAGAAGATATTATCAATGACGTATTCAATTATTGGTATCTAAATATTTGGAAGCCAAGTAGCAATCAATTCATTTTTCGTATATTTAAACCATATACCTAATAATCAACTTATAGCGATTGATATAGATTTATCAACAACCGATTCACAATAAATAACTGAAAATGCGATTTTAATTATTCGGACTACGTACTTACGGACAAACTACGACATATTCACGAACCTAACAAAAATGTAGCATAAAATATATGATAACGACAGAATAAAAAACTTGTGCAACAAATTAATGATCAATGTTTTGTTTAATGTATTGCTAAATAAAATAAGAATGATGCTACTTTAACGACGAAACAGTCACAAGCTTGGTCACCAATTTAATATCCGGAAAATCATTTAATTATAGAGAAATTCCCTAAAATAACACTAAATGAAGTTTTTGTTCCATAAATAGCACATTTTTTATTTAGGATAAAAATATCATTTTTATAAAAGACAAAATTTAAATTTTTTTGTTTGAGTTAAGTATTGTGCAATTTAGGGTATACTTTGTTTGGGCTGGAAAGTATGGTTTAGGGTTTAGGGCTTAGAGTTTAGGATTTTTAAACCCTAAACCCTAAATCCTAAATCCTAAACTCAAAAAATATGAGGTTATGAGATTTTGTGTTATATAAGGAAATTAATCTTTAATAAAAATGTTATTTGTGTCCTAAATTAAAATGAAGTGGTATTTATGGATTAAAAATTTCATTTAGTGCTATTTTTGATAATTGCCCTTAATTATTATATCCAAGAACTTCATAAAACATTTTTAAAAATTATAACACAACACACGCGCCTAACTTGCGCTTGGAAGACAATTAGAGGATTCGTAGACTCACCAAACATGTTGACTTTCTACACCAACGTGCCTCCATGCATCTCAAAGACCCTTCTTCTGCTACTACTAATCGCAACACCCACGAATTTGCACATCATATGTTTATGAGATTATGAATATACAGACATACACGTATATAGATTCCAAAATCGGTAGTGAAGCTAAGAGGATAGAAAAAAAAATGGGGGCAAAAAACAAACGTTCGAGCAGGAGAATTTTCATGTTTTATCTGATACTAAACACATCAACCAAAATCATTACACTTCTATTAATCATCCATACCAAAATCTAAAGTAGCACAAGTCTAACACTGATTCGAAGATGTCTGAAACAAAAACAAAGGGCCAAGTGTCTTATAGCTACCATAAAAGCAGGTAAGAGAGCTCTAGAAGATTCTTTGTGGTGGTCCCATGGTGCTCTTGAGGTACAAACACCTGACCTACAGATTTCACAAGGCAAATAGAACAATTTAGGATAGTGATGATGATAAGGAACAGTGAAAGGAAAATTAGTAAAGAAGAGATACATACATTCTGCCAGTTCTTTTTCAAGAGTGACACGAGGAAGTTGACGCTCATCTGAACATTCTGGAAGATCTGCTTCTCTTCCATTGAAAGGTTACCAACTGCAACTCCCATGCACAGACCCTTCTTCAGCTGGAACTTTACAGTTGCCTTTGTTTCATTCACCTTTGCCTCTAGCCACTCCTGGTGGCTCACAAGAGTTGGGAATTTTCCTGTACAAATTCATCATGTGGTAGGATCAGTTTATGAGACCATGAGATCTTTCAAACAACAAAACAAGAAAATTAGAAAGATCTTCATAAACACATTGGCATGAGACAAATAATACACATAACTTTTTATTACTACGCAAATAAAAAAAACAGGCTTAAGGTAGAACATGGAATATTAGCTGTTGTAGCAAGAACTTGCCTGCCTTGTTGAGACCAGGACCAAGAAGACGTGGAATCTGTTTAATCACAGATTCAGAGGCCAAGAAAGCATGGTACTTCTTTGCAAGCTTCTTAACAAGTTTCTTGTTTTTGTTAAGCTTTTTAAGAGCCTCCACATCCATGTAGTCAAGCCCCATTTTCTCAGCCTGGATAAGTAAAATGGAATAAGCAAAGATCTCTTCATGCAAGAAATCAAGAATACTAAAATAGTGACCAATTTCCCAAAAAATTAATTCATCTCTATTCAAGAATACACATACCTCCTCGACATGCTGGGCATCTCCGAGCATGCAGATCTTCATTTTAGGACGGGGAATGTGTGGTAACTTGACAGATCCACTGAAACGCTTGTCCTTTTGAGGATCATAGTTCTTCAGACCGATATGGAGCTCAACAGTCTCCACAAAGTTACGTTTCTTTTCATCAGATTTCACTTGGTTTTGGATTAAGAATCTCAATTTATCTTCTAAGAACACGAGATTTCGAAGAATCAGAAATTATCTGGTCTTGACTCTTGATGGATGATTCTTGTATATGTTATGTAGAGAAAATATAAGTATCCTAGAGTCATTTTAAAATGGACAAGTCTTAGATAACTAAACATTGTTTATCTCAAGACTATAGAAGTTTGATTTGACCTATAGATATACATATTTCATTCGATTCTCGTCAAAAATTTCATCTTTTGTGATCCATTTGCTTCGATGTCTGACTTTAGGAACTCCATTTGGTATTTTATTTGATTTTGATGCTTATTCAAAGTTCATGGATATTTATAACTTTTTATATATACAGGTTTGAACATGTTAGAAACAAGTTCTCAAACTCTGGCTTTTCTTGAACTGTAGTTTACACAAGACCAGTCACTTGGCTTTTGTGATTGAAATGGTATTTTTTCTATACACTCAGATTCTTTGACCAATGTTTGATCCCTAGAAGCTGTTAACACTATAAATCTAGAAGCTTATAGGAGGCATGAGATATTATATAATTTATGCTCCATTTGGTTGGAAGGAGATGTTGGTTTTATAGGAAGGTGATGGCATGGTAAATGATAGGAAACTACTGGCATGAATCTATTGTTACTTTGTTACTTTCTACCTGTATTTCATTTTCAGCCTTGCGGATCATTCTGCAAGCCTGCAAGTCAATTACAACAATGATTGATCAAGGTATAGATCATGTGTCCATGTCTTCCATATTTTTATATCCTTTTATACTGTCTTAATGTTATGATTTTCTTCTCTTGCAGCTTGCCTGGCTATGGTGATGTAGGAGGTATGTGTTTTACATTATAGTAACTCTATGCGTTTTTCTTCTTTCACTACAAGAAATCTACCGCAATTCCGACGGTATTTCTGACGGAATTAATATCCGTCGAAAAATACCGACGGAATTCTGACGGATTTACGATGGAATTGACAATTTTAATATCCATCGGAAATCCGTCAGAATTCCGTCGGTATTTTCCGACGGATAGTAATCCGTCGGTTCCTGTCAGAAATCCGTCGGTTTGCCGTCGGTAATTTCCGACGGATTCCGTCGGATTAATATCCATCGGAAAATTTGAACGTTAATATAGCCGTTGTTATAGCCGTTATTATATCCGTTAAATTCCGATGGATTTCCGACGGAAAGCGTTATTATATATATGTTACCATACTTTTCCATTCAATCACAACAACAAAATTCTACCCAACAATTCTTAAAAAAACGTGTAGAGAGAGATGTCATCTTCTAGAGATTTCAGATCATGGATGGATGAAGAAATGTTTGATCCGGAGTCGAAGTTATTAAACGATGGTTATGCACGAGGTATATGCGAGTTCATGGCCGTTGCTGGAAATCAACCATGAGTGAAAACAAGTGGTAAGATGAAATGTCCATGTTCAATTTGTCGCAATTCTCGTAATGTTAAGATAGAATTAGTATGGCATCACTTGTATAGCAATGGATTTATCCCGGGTTACAAGATTTGGTATCTACATGGAGAAAGAAATTTTGAATATGGTAGTAGTAGCAGTGAACCCTATGTTGCGGATAGCTTAGGAGAACATAGAACGGAAGTAGATTTTGGTGTTGGTACCGTTGAGATGGTGAATGATGCGTTTAGAGAGAATTTGCCTTCGACCATATTAGATGAGGATAGGGTTGAAGAACCAAATGTAGAAGCTAGAAGATTTTTTGATATGTTAGACGCAGCGAAGCAGCCATTATATGATGGGTGTAGAGATGGTCATTCACCTTTATCATCTGCTAGTAGAATGATGACCATTAAGACGGACTTTAATTTGGCAGAGGAATGTGTTGATGCGATTGCAGATATGATGAAAGATCTTTTGCCTGAAGATAATCTTGCACCGGCATCATACTACGAGGTACAGAAACTTGTAGGTGGTCTTGGTTTGCCGTATCAAGTAATAGATGTGTGCATCGACAACTGTATGATATATTGGAGAGAAGATGAAGACAAAAGAAGTTGTCGATTTTGTCGTAAACCACGGTTTCAAGATACTAGTGAGAGAGTTCCAATTCCATTTAAACGTATGTGGTACTTACCGTTGACTTCGAGGTTGAAGAGGTAATATCAATCTGAGCGCACGGCAGAGCAAATGAGATGGCATGCAGAACATCGTCAAGATGGAGAGATTACACATCCGTCGGATGCTAAAGCGTGGAAACATTTTCAATCCATGTATCCGGATTTTGCGTATGAGAGAAGAAATGTGTACCTCGGGTTATATACATATGGTTTCAACCCATTTGGGAAGCATGGAAGACATTATTCGTTGTGGTCCGTAATCGTAACACCGTACAATTTTCCCCCTGGTATGTGCATGCGTCGAGAGTTTTTATTTCTCTCCGTTCTTGTTCCCGGCCTAGAGCATCCAAAGAGATCACTAGATGTATTCCTCCAGCCATTGATCTATGAGTTACAAATGCTATGGAGTCACGGTGCTGAAGTGTTTGATGTTTCGCGCTAGCAGAATTTTAGGATGCGGGCGGTTCTTATGAGGACAATTAGCGATTTCCCAGCATATGGAATGTTATCTGGATGGACAACTCATGGAAGACTATTGTGCCCATATTGCTCAGACAACACAGATGCATTCCAATTGAGGAACGGAAGAAAGTCGTGTTGGTTTGATTGCCATAGAAGGTTTCTACCGATGGAGCATCCGTATCATCGGTCTAAAACATTATTTACGAAAAATAAACAAGTGTTTGAAGCTCCAATTGATGAGGAAGATGGCAGTAAATTATTGGAGCAGAGTAGAGATTTTGGTGCTCCGATGACTTCTGAATGTGGAGGTAATGGACATGAAACTGTTTATGGAGCCGGGGAAGTTCATAATTGGCACAAGAAGAGTATCTTTTGGGAATTGCCTTACTGGAAGTACCATTTATTGAGGCACAACCTCGATGTGATGCATGTTGAAAAGAACTTCTTTGATAACATAATGAATACGGTTTTAAATGTACCGGGGAAGACAAAAGATAATCTGAAGTCTAGGTTGGACTTGGCAGAGATTTGCGATCGTGATTTTCTTGAAATTCTTCCCAATGGTAAATATCCTTTTGCTCCGTACTGGTTGGATGCACAAAAAAAAAGAATTTTTGATTGGATTCAAGACGATGTCAAATTCATCGATGGATATGCATCTAATCTGCGTAATTACGTATGGAGAAGGAAAGTTTATCGGAATGAAGAGTCATGATTGTCATGTTGTGATGCAGCGACTTCTTCCATTCGCTTTTGCGGAGCTCCTTCATAAAGATGTGTACGAAGCAATTGCAGGTATAAATTATTTTCATGTGTATTTTAAAAATTACTGATATTTTTATTTTATATATATATTTAAATTTGTGTATTTTTATTTGCAGGAGTTGGTACTTTCTTTCGGGATTTATGCACGAGAACACTTACACTTGAGAGGATTCGCAATTTATAAGACAATATACCCTTGATTCTTTGTAATCTTGAGAAGATATTTGTGCTGTCCTTTTTTGATGTTATGGAACATCTTCCGATCCACCTCCCCCATGAAGCCGCACTTGGTGGTCCTGTTCTATTTCGTTGGATGTATCCTTTTGAGCGGTACATGTTCCATCTTAAGAAGAAGGTTAAAAATTTAAGTCGAGTTGAGGGGTCAATTGTCGCACAGAGCATCAACGAAGAAACCTCACATTTTGCGGAATATTACTTTCCATCGGAAGTTCGTACGAAGAGTAAACGTTCTGCTCGCCATGATGATAGAGGTGAGAAAGCCATGTATCCATTGGTGGTCCCTTAGTTGTTTTCGCAAGTTGGTCGAGTAAGTGGAAAAGGGAAGAAACGCAAATTTTCACAACAGGAGTGGACTCACTTGCATAAGTATATCGTAACAAATTGTGAGGAGATGGCGGAGTACGAAAGGTAAAAAACTAAATATATTTAAATACTAAATTATTTTATACATAAGTAATAGCAACCAAAGGTTATATAATGTTGTTTGTTTTTTTTTTTTTTATTTTTAAATTTTTTTTTTTTTTTAAAAAAAAAAAAAAAAAAAATTAAATAAAAAAAAGAAAATTATTATATTACTTGGCTATAATTTTACGTAAGTAGGCTATACTATTAATATATAAATGCCTTCAATTATTACGTTAGTGTTTTATATTAATTTTGTGGATATTATTTTCTTAGGTTAATGAAGGAATTAGAGGGGGCTTGGTTTTTCCGACATGGTTAGTAGAGTTATTATCTGGCCCAATCTACATTGCGACCTCATATCCTAGGTATTGCAGTAGGGATTTTAGGATTCACGATGAAGGAAGGTCAAGACCAACTGCAGATTATGGGATTTCGGCTCAATCTGGTGATGTTGTCTACTACGGGATTCTCAATGAAATATTGCTAGTTCGCTACCCAGGGATGTTGGACATGAGGTGCATTGTTTTTATGTGTGAATGGTATGATCCAGAAGTTGGGCGTGGGGTTAAGGTGAACCAATTTGGCGTCACGTCAGTAAATTCTAGAAGAAGACTTCGTACGTATGACCCATTCATCCTAGCATCACAGGCAGACCAGGTTCGGATATTTTAATAAATATTTTATTAAAGTTTTTGGAGTATATTTATGTTTTATTTGACTTCATAACTTACATTTGTTTTTTTTAGGTATGCTATATTCGTTATCCTAGGGTAACACGGCGTTCAGATCCTAGGATTACAGTGACTCCAATTAATCCAAGAGGAAAAATTTATGGAGTTTCTGAGCACGATGCTTTACAACCAACTATAAGTGTTCCAATGGATCATGTTGAGCATTCTTTTGATACATTCCTTGTGGTTGATTTGTCGGAAATTGGTGATGATAGAGTTCATTCAGAATCTGAGGAAGAACTTGGAGAATTTGATGAGGCCGAAGACGATATTCCTTCAGAAGGATCATTATCTGATTCAGATTAGTATTTGAACCGCAAACATTTGTTTTTATTTATATTTTGTATTTTAATTTGAAATTTAAATATTACATTTTATAATAATTAAAACCACAAAACCATTAATAAATAAAAACATTAAAAATCATAAACAAACCAAAATAATAAAAAACAACCTAAATTAAACCAAAAAAACCAAATTTTACATAATCCGTCGGAAAAGAAACAAAGGAAAACTGAGACACGTGTAACCACGAATCCGTCGGAAATCCATCGGAACATTTCCGACGGATTTCCGACGGATTTGTGGTTTCGTGGTCATTTACAATCCGTTTCTCTTGAAACATATTTGTAGTAGGGTTTGTTACTCATTTCAATGATAAAATACTAACATATACCTTGTAACATATGATATATATCAAAAAAAAAAGTCCCAACTATCATGTTTACATGTTACTACATGATACATATCTTATAACGATGATTTATAACCAAAACAACTAAATTTCTTTGGATTTCGTATATTTCATTTGTAACAATGTATTTGTTTATATTTTATCATTGAAATGAGTAACAAATCCTACTACAAACATATTTTAATAGAAACGGATTGTAAACGACCACAAAACCACAAATCCGTTGGAAATCCATCGGAAATCTGTCAAAAATTTTCCGACGGATTTTCGACGGACACGCAAAATTTAACGCGGCAAATGAAATTTTCATTTCCCGGGAAACTAAATTTTCGCGTATCCGTCGGAAATCCGTCGGAAATTTTGCGACGGATACGCGAAAATTAAGGCTGGAATCTTCCCGAGACCGCGTGTCATTTAATATAAAAAGATTCCGACAGATTTTCCGTCAGAAATCTGTCAGAAATATTTGATAAATAGAGTCACCTTCTTCCTCGCGGATCTGAACCGCAACGAAACAAAAAATCTCAAACCTCCGATTTCGACTTCCAATTTCTGTCCGATTAAAGCTCCGATTTCGACATCAATCATCAAGCATCAACATGTCTAACAATCCTCCATCAATTCCATCCAATTTGTAAGTTTTCAAAACTATAAAAATTAAAGATTTCTAAGGTTTTAAGATTGATGTTAGATTTAGGTTGTTGGATGTAAGATTTAGGTTTTAAGATGTTAGATTTATGTTATTGGATGTTAGATTTAGTTTTTCTAGTGTTTGATTCAAGATTTATGTGGTTAGATTTAATTTTTTAATTTTGAGAATTTGTTTAGACTAGAATAAATTATATATTTGTTATGAAATTTTTTTATTGTTTTTTATTAATTTATAATCATTTTTAAATATTTATAGTTATTTATAATGTTTTTATTAATAAATAATCATTATTTATTTAAATTAACTTTACATTATTAATTTAGATTGGAGAATTTATAATCATTTAAAAAAATTTATAATAAATTTTTTAAAAAATTATAATTAATTTTCTATAAATTTATAAATAATTTTTTATATATTTATAATCATTTGTATTATTAATCATTTGTATTATTAATCATTTTTGAAATTATTAATCATTTTAGAAATTTATAATCATTTTAAAAGTTTTAATCATTTTAAAATCATTTGTATAAATTTATAATCATTTTTTAAAAAATTTATAAGGGATTACGGATTATATTACGAGGGTTCTGGGAACCTAGTACGTCGAGGTTCCGGTAGGCGTAGGGGAGTTGCGAGGAGTCAGTCTACGGCGTCTACCCATATTCCGGAGACCGTATCACCTGTACCATCCCCTGCTGCATCGACACCACCCCCTACTGCACCGTCTGCAATGAGCGTCGAGGACTTCGTTGCTTTACCTGGACGAGAAAGATTAACTCGTCTTCATCCGGATTGTGTTGGGACAGACACATGGTAAATCTCATTTTCCAATTTTAAATTATTTAATTTTATTTAATATTTTTTAATAAACTATTTAAACTCTACAAAACATTTTGTTTTGAAGGTTTAAAGATTCGTGAAATGGGATTTCCAAGTCTATCAACCGGATGCTTAATGGATTGCTTCAGCATCCGTATCCGACGTACACCCAAATGCCCTTAGAAGAGCAGGAAATGTGGTTTCGGCAATTTGCGGTAAGTTTTTCATTTTCTTTATTGTTTACTTTGAATTTAATTAGTTTATTAATTTATTTTAATTTAATTTTCATTTTTTCAGCAAGAGTTTACTTGGAAGAGTCACATTACCGCTATGGTTAGAAGGGACTTCCACAAAAAAGCGGCTATAATGTATTCACGGAAGATGAACGAGTGGAAGGCGTTGTGGTCAAGGAATCTTGTTCCAAGGGAGTTGGTTATGAACTTGACCCTATGGAACGGGTTGATAGCGTACTCGAGTGAAGACGCTACGAAGGCTAACTCCACAACCCACTCTGCATGCCGGAACAGCGATCGCAAAGGAAAGGGTAAGGCGACGCACAATCTAGGAGCAACCAGTTTGGTCACAAAGGCGAAACAACTTGTAAGTTTTTGGTTTAATCAATATGTTGTTTTTTTAATTTTATATTCAAAATATTTACTATATTTGTTAATTTTGTAGTTTCGACAAGATGGTGTCCAACCTTCTGCCCTCAAATTGATCGAAGTTGCTCACACCAACAAGTACACCAATGAAATCCAAGATGGTGTAGCTCGGGAGATCGTTGGGAATGTCAGGACGATGGGTGCTGACTATCTTCTTAGTTAACCAATTATTGAAGGAACCCCGCCTCTCACCGAAGTCCCGATTGAGAAGATCAACGAATTCGTCTACGCGGTAAGTAAATTTTAAAATTTTAATCAATTTTTTTTACTTTCAAATATTTATTCAACTTTTCATTTCTGCAGTGTACTCCGAAGACCAAAGGTCGGGTCTTTGGTCTTCCCGATGATTCAGCATCTTACTCGGCTATTTCACGCTTTTACGGGGATCCTAACGACGATCTTACAGCGAGGCTCGCAGCAAAAGACGCTGAAATGGAGGAGCTGAAGGCGGATATGCAACGCCTTAAAGAGGCCGGAGAAGCGCAACAGGCGAAATATGAAGGTGATCAACAAGCGATGATCCAACGGATGAACAATTTCTTTTCGCAATATCCACCACGTCCACCGGGCGTTTAGTTTCATTTTTGGATTATAAACAATTTTATATTTTTTTTTCTTTTTGAATTATTAAAAAATTACAATAATATTCTATTTTAATTTTCAATACTATTAAATTTTATTTTTCATTTCTTTTTGAAAATTTAATTTTCTTCAAATTAATTGATTTTTCACAATATTATATTAAAAAAAAAATTTTTGCAGTCCGTCGGGTTTTATATCCATCGGAAATCCGTCGGTTTGTATCCGTCGGTACTACGTAGGGAATCTGTCGGTTTCTTTCGGTTCAGAAATATCGGAATTCTGTCGGAAATCCGTCGGTGTTCAGATCCGTCAGAAATCCGTCGGTGTTCAGATCCGTCGGAAATCTATCGGTTTTTATCCGTCGGTAATCTGTCGGTCACCGTCGGTTAAAAACACCGGAATTCCATCGGAAATATTCCGACGGACACCCGACGTAATATATTTTGACGGATTTCCGACGGAATAGCGACGGATATCCAGAAACTAGATTCCGTCGGAAATCCGTCTGAATTTTTGACGGATTTCTGACAGATTGCAAAATTCCGACGACATAGTTCAGACGGCAAAAACCGACGGATTTCCGACGGAATTCCCGTTTTCCGACGGATTTCCGACGGAATTTTCCGTCATATTCCGGCTGTTTTCTTGTAGTGTTTACTATGGTCTTTTGTTGATTCATATCTTTTTTCAGTGGCATATCCTCATATGGGTAATGTTAAGCTCATGATACAGTGCTTGTCTCCTATCCAAATTCAGATGTAAGTTGGTTTATTTCCCGTTTTACTTTTGACAACTTTGGTTTTCTTACAATATTTTGCAGGCTTACCAAAAGCAAATGTTTCAGAGTACTGATGAGGATCAACTATTTTGTTCTAGTAATGCTAATAAGATCTCTAGTTATCAAGTTATAGATTATATCTAGTAATGGATTTTTATGTTTTTCTGAACAAAGTTGTATCATGTAAAAACTAAATATTTATGGAAGAAATTTGCTATGTGGGGCAGTTGTCTACTTGTCTTTCTTAATTGTAGTATCTTGCGATTTTTAATTTATATAATAAGTAAATATAGTAATAAACTGGCAATAAAACCAAGTGCTGATAGCATTTGGTATACTAAAATAACGTTAATTATTTGAAAACTGACGTTAGTTTTATGTCGTTAAAGTTTACGTCGTTATTGTAACTGAAGTCAATTATTTTTACGTCAGACAATGACACGTCATTTTGAAAAATGACGTCAAACCGACGTTAACATCTAATAAACCAACGTTAAAGAGCGTAGTGACTGTGTGAATATTTTGCTATATGGAATGTAGTTTATTGACATTTTGTGTGAACAATTAGTGTCACGTAGTCAACGAATTGATTTTCCTTAATAATGTTGGAGATCTGTATAAATCTTCAATAACAACACATTATTCCAATATCGATTCATATGTATAACGGTACATTAAATACTAGTTTTCATTTGGGGCTTAATGAGCCATTTCCATAATAAAACAAAACATAGTAGTACACGCAGTATATTTAATGCATCTTGTCACTTATTCACCAATTTCAATCTAACTTTTTAAACCTATAGTTGAAAATTCAATAATAAAAGGAATTATCAGTGTACTCGGTAAATTAAATATTATGGGAAAACAACTTTAAGATCTCGAGACATTATGATTCATAACATGTGACGTGGAATGTACCAAACGTGGCGGAGTTGAAAGTAGTCGACGACGCTTCTGTTTCCGGTGACCACCGTCTGATTAACCCTGTCGCCGATCATCATCATGTACCTTAATTGTTCTTCACGTTAGAATATCTGTTACCAAAAAAAAAAAAAAAAAACGAAACAAACATAAATTGTATAATCTTTTTAATAATCAATCAATAAAGACCTTTAATTTATTTTTATTTAAACTTGAAGCCAACAGAATATTTATTCTTTATAAAAAAAAAGTCCATAGAGAAACAATTAGTAGTTTAGAACTAAAAGACGAATCAAAGATAACAAGTTAGTCGGAAAACAAGAGAAGTCCAATGATCTGACTGATGTTGTTATTGTTATATATAAATAGAGATATATGGTGTATATCTTAATTTGTTGATACCTTGAGTTTGTCGATATGTATGAATTCATTATACAATGCTATTTGTTCTTGTGATGGTGGCTCTTAGAGGAATTTGATATCTTTGTGTTTGTATTATTGGTGGATATAATATAACATATTATCAACTTTCCAAAACCGAACACAAACCAGATTCTTTTACATTTAGGGTATCGTGTCTTCAAATCCTTTGCACCTCCTAGTTCTCGATTAACTTTTTTTTGTTACATCTGCTTCTATAATTATTGTGTCATTATAGAGTTTTTTTTTGTTGTTGTTGACACTACTACGTCTATGACTCATTTAATTAGCTCATCTGAAACTTTTGACAATATTTTTTATATATAATTTATATAATAAATGTTTAGAAGTCACTAGAATACACAAATTCATACACTCTTAAAAGTTAATATTATGTTTGAATGTATTCGGTCATATTTTAAACCGAACCTTAGCAGGTTTTAGTTTTCATAAAAAAAATAAAAAACAATCATAAATTGGATTAGTTGCACAAGGCCAATTCATACAAACTGTAGATAGGCCCATTAAAAGAAAGCCCATTATGGACCCTATATAGGCTCCCATATAACTTACGTGCGATATTATATTGTTCTTCAATCAGGAAATTCGGAACCCTAGCCGTCGTAGTCGATTTCGAGATCCAACCAAGCCTGCTTAATATCTCAGGTAAATTTCTCGCTCCGTTCTAGATTACAGACCTTACTGCGATTTGCTATCATCGGAAACGATTACGGCCGTGTTCCTCTCTCTCTCTCTCTGTCAATGTATCTCTCTGAATAGTGCTTTCTCTGATGGTGTTTGATTTCCGTTCTAGACTACTGCGATCTGGTTTCCTAGAATTGAAATTTTGATTTTATTTTTGGTTAGGTTTTAAGAATGATGAAGAAGGCTACGCAGAAGGCAGCTGTGGCTGCAACATGCGTGTTTTGGGACATCAATATGTGTCCGGTTCCCGCTGGGTGTGATCCTCGTGTGGTCCGTGGATGTATCAAACGGATTTTGGAGAGGAATGGCTACAGTGGTCCTCTCACCGTCACTGCCGTTGGCAAACTAGGGGACGTCTCTACTGACATGCTGAGAGGAGTCTATTCCAGTGGAATCGCTCTTATCAACGTCCCCTACGGTTAATATCTTGTCATCCTTATTATGCCTTTGGAAATAGAGAGAGTCCCAAGTCTCAAGCTTTTTTTTTTTTTTTTTGTGGGTCAAACAGGTTCCTCCGACATTGTGGGTCTAATTGATCCTACCGAGGACACCTGGAGCTAATTTTATGCTCATATCCGATCGGAATGCCTGCCCTGGTTATTTTCAGCTTCTACAAATGTGGAAATACAACCCTATCCAGCCGTTTCCTTATGATTCTTTTGAAGGCCTCATCTTGGAAAGTGAGTGTTTGTTCCTCCGAATGAAATAACCAGCTAATGAATCTTCTGTTGCTCAACTGCCTTGTTTTCTTGTCCCCACAGATTCATATAGCTGTCAATTTGAGGAGGAGGAATCTACCATGTGGCAATGCTTAGTATGCGACCGTGATCCTCCTGGTCAAGGCTTTGAAAATTTCACCACACATCTTAATAGTGAAGAACATAATGAGCTGGTAATCAATCATCTCTTACCACAAGTACTTTCCCTTTCTCTCTTTCTTGTTTTGACCCCATGTTCTTTTGTAGTTAAACGAGATGTTGACTATTGCCCCTCCTTGTCCTTCGTCTGTTGATGATGATGCGACAAAGGTACCAATCTCATGTTTTCCACGAGTTTCCCTTTCTCACTTATATTTTTATTTGCCTAAATTTTTTTCCCATGTTTTTTTTTCTCTACTGGAGGCTCTTTTTCTGGAGCTTATGGTGGAGGAGAAACAAGTTATTCCTCCACCCACCATTGAAACAAAAAGCGGGTATTCTGAGATAGACTGGAAGCGCGTAATGTCGGAGCATGAGACATTTGTCTTGTGGGACATCAATTCGTGTCCGGTTCCCCCTGGCTTTGATGCTAGTCTGGTCGGTCCGTGCATCAGAACCTTCTTGAAGAAAGAAGGTTGCTCTGGTCCTCTCACCATCGTTGCCATTGGCCTACTAACAAACGTCCCTACTGACATCCTGAGAAAAGTCCATTGCAGTGGAATCACTCTTCATAACGTCCCCTACGGTTTATACTTTCCTCCTCTCAAGTCTTTCGTTTCTGAAACAGGTCCCCGAGACACTGCGAATCTCATTGATGACTGGTCCTTTGAGAGTGGACCTATATTTAATATAATGGTCATATCCACTGCCAGAATCTTCGCTTATATGCCTGGTTCTCTACCATTGAGATGCAACTTTCTTAAGCCGTTTCCAAATGTTTCTCTTCAGAGCTTTTTGCTGGCAGGTGTGTGTTTGTCCTCTCTCACAGTGTTTGTCTTCTTAAAGCCGTTTCCGAATCTCCTATTTTTATTTTTTATTTTCCACAGACGCATGGGCACTTGAGGAGGGCAGTGAAACGTGTGATTCTTTCTCCTTGATTTGCTCAGTATGCGACTACCATACCGTTATTACCGGAGTCTCTTTGCGAGACTTTCCAAGGCTCTGTATGCAAGCATTTGAAAATTTCAACGAGCATCTCTCTAGTCCACTCCATCATCGTAAGGTAATCAAGCATCCTAGCCAAACTGGATGGACTTATTGCATCAATACACTTTGTCATTGTCTTAACTATTTTTGAGTTAAAACTACTCAATTTGACCCCATGTTTTATTTTCCGACATTTGGTTTTCAAGCAGTTGTCGGAGCTGTTGCCAATGAGTAATGAAAATCGAAGATTGAATTCACCGCTAAGTGAGCCTCTGGAGATAAACTGGGAGGGTGTAACATCGGTCTTTTGGGACATGAAGAGGTGTCCGGTTCCACCTGGCTGTGATCCTCGTCGGGTTGGTCCGTGTATTAAACGGTTTTTGGAGAATAAAGGTTACTCTGGTCCTCTCACCATCACTGCCATTGGGTTACTAACAGACGTCCCTATAGACATCCTGAGAGGAGTCTATTCCAGTGGAATCGCTCTTAATAACGGTTAGGATCTTCTCATACTCAGTAATGGATGTTTTCCTTGATGAATTTAGAGTCTCTCAAGTCTTTAGTTTCTGAAACAGGGTTTTCAGCTTGTTCGGATCTTATTTATGGGTTTAGGTGTAGGAATCCACCTCCAGCTAATATACTGGTCATATCCGATCCAAAACTCTTCTCTTCTGATTTTGCTTCCCGGCTACAATTGGATGGATACAACCTTGTTCAGCCGTTTCCTTGTGATTCTCTTATAAGATTTTTTCGGGCAGGTGTGTGTTTGTCCTCTCTCAACAGCACTACTGGCTACTGGGTACAATTGGTTAACTAACTGGCTAATTAAATGGTTTTCCACAGATTCAGGAGCAGTTGAGGAGGATATGCGCAGTGATTCTGCGTTGTGGATTTGCTCTGTATGCGACCATGATGGCCAAGGCTTTGAAAAATTCACAACTCATGTGACTAGTAGGCCACATGAAAGGAAGGTAATGAAGCATCCTAGCCTAAATCCGGACGGACTTGTTGTATTAATACATTGATGTCATTGCCTAATTTTGACTGCAGTTGCTGGACTGGTTACCTCGGGATGCTCGGATTCTTCGTACGCATGGTGACAAAGGTAAGTTATTATATCTGCTAACGTTGACATATCTTATCTTAAGGACTCTGGGTTTTTTTTAATGAAACTTAAAATAGTGTGGACGTGAAGAAGAAGAAGAATAAGAGTAAGTGAGGAGGTGTTTCCATCATCTCAGAGTAAAGTGTGTTTCTCCTAAAAGAGATAACATAATTAAGATCAAGTTGTTTTTAATTATCATAAAACTTAATTAAGTGTAATGGTTATTTTCACTATATATTAATTTCAACTGTGGATGATCTACCACTGTAACTGCACATGCAACACCAACTTTAAGAGTTTGCTATATGTATGATCGTTCATACATAACAAAACTCTAGACTTAAGAGGCCACAATTTTTCTATATAAACAAAGTTAGAAATGTCATTACGAATTTTATATGTACTTCTCCAAGTTCATTCCGTATATGTAGTCCGTGAATACTCTTTCCATGGGTCAACCCAAACTGTATTACTCGAAACAAGATCATCGGCTTGCTTAATTTATACTAGAATCTTCATTTATTTCCAAACCAATGACTTCGGCTTTGATTGCTTGTACAAACTAGAGTAATTTATAATGCAATTATGTATCGACGTCCCCGTGTTCTGGTTCGGATCAGACCGGCCTTGTGCAGTATTGACATTGAACTGGTTTGGCATCGGTTTTCTCGGGTATATATTGCAGTTTTGAAACACAACTGCTGCGTTTCCGAATATAAAATCGACTGTTCCATTACCATAGACAATGCGTATTGAGCGTATCTTGATAAGCCTCGAAACCACATCTATAAATGATTGACAAATCTGCACCGCTCCTTAACGCAACCGCCTGATGCTTCTCCGGTCCGGCCGTGTTCTGGAATGTTATGTTCACCGCAACGAAGTTCGGTGCTGTCACAGGAACAAAAAGTAGTATGTGCACGTTCAGTTTTTTTTTTTTTTTTTGTCGTTTTTGATTAAAGAACCCAACAAAAAACACGGTTAGTTATAATCTTATATTTAATTGAACACAAAATATAATTTATTTAATGGCTGCATTGTCAAACTATGTAATAAAACAAAACATAGTAATTACACTCAGTTTATTTAATGGCATCAGTTGAAAATTCAATAATTAAAGGAACTATCAGTGTACTCGATAAATTAAATATTATGGGAAAACAACTTTAAGATCTCGAGACATTATGATTCATAACATGTGACGTGGAATGTACCAAACGTGGCGGAGTTGAAAGTAGTCGACGACGCTTCTGTTTCCGGTGACCACCGTCTGATTAACCCTGTCGCCGATCATCATCATGTACCTTAATTGTTCTTCACGTTAGAATATCTGTTACCAAAAAGAAAAAAAAAGAAACATAAATTGTATAATCTTTTTAATAATCAATCAAAAAGACCTTTAATTTATTTTTATTTAAACTTGAAGCCAACAAAATATTTATTCTTTATAAAAAAAGTCCATAGAGAAACAATTAGTTTAGAACTAAAAGACGAATCAAAGATAACTGAGTAACAATTATTCTTTTTAATATTGTATTTCAATTTTCTTTTTTGGAACTTAACTGAGTAAACTTTATGTTTGATAGTATATTCTCTAGACCGGAAAACTCAAACTGGTAAATAGCATGCATAATCGAATCAAACTGTAAACCGGAAGGCCACACATGTCTCAAACTGTAAATAGCATCATCTTATATTACTAACTTTTTCTTGAAATCCAAAAAACGTAGATTATCAATTAATCTGCATTATACAAAAATGTACTAAAACTTTATACGTAGGTTATCAATGTACGGAGCAGACATTGACACACATCAGTCGACATATGACACGTGTCCATTATACACGTATGTACGGTCACGAACCGACAAACTTTCCAAAACCGAACACAAACCAGATTCTTTTACATTTGGGGGTATCGTGTCTTCAAATCCCTCGCACCTCCTAGTTCTCGATCAACTTTTTTGTTATATCTGCTTCTATAATTATTGCATCATTATAGAGTTTTTTTTTTTTTTTTTTGGTTGTTGTTGACACTACTACATCCTCTGTTCTAAAAATCTCCCTAGCTCGAATTCTTTGTTTAGGCTTTTGCACCTCATACCGATTAGCCTAATCGCTAGGCCCATTTTCGCCGCAAGATAATTTTTTTTTTTGTTATTCAGACATTTAGATTAAGATTTTATGATATTTTACAATAACTTATGTTCAAAATTTTAATAAAAATCATACTTTGTTTTTTAAAAATATGTTTTTATGTTTTTAATGCAATTTTAAAAACAATATTCTAGAAAAATTTAATTATAATGGATTAATATATTTTAAAAACATTAAAATAGTCTTATAACTCTAAAACTAATCCCCGATTAATCCCCATTTAATCTCCGATTTATTGGTTAGGCGCTAGGCCCATCCTTGCCGCCCGACTAGGGCCTAGCGATTTTTAGAACATTGACTACATCTATGACTCATTTAGCTCATCTGAAATTTTGGACAAAATTTTTTATATATAATTTATATAATAAATGTTTAGAAGTCACTAAATACACAAATCCATACACTCTTTAACATTTAATATTATGTTTGAATGTATTTGGCCATATGTTAACAGAATAGTTAATTATCAAATAGGCTAGAGCAAAAAAAAAAAGTAGCATGGTCCTTGGCCTCTTCCTTAAGTCAAACAATAGTTTATTTCTTATAATCCTATAGGCTATATATTATATGGTGATAAGTTAGTAAGGCAGTGTTACCAAAAGACTTCAAATTCATATTTTTGTTGAACAAAGAAAAGAAAAGACAAAATGTGTAACATGTTCACATTGCTTGATATACTTATTGTTTGACACTTGTAGTGCATGCACAAGAAGATCTAGATTGATCCTAAAAAAATATTTGGTGAAATAACAATAAAAAAAAATGGTAAATGGTGTAACTTAGAAAAATATTTGGTGAAATAACAATAGAATAAATAAATGGTAAATGATGTAACTTAGAAATTTTAAGTTTGGCGATGTATCACTGTATCTTGTTATGAGAGGCAATGTATACACACAGACAATATCAATGGAGAAGAAGTTTTTTTTTTTTTTTTTTTTTGATAACCCAGGTATCTCAACGTTTCTCGACAGAGCAGGGGTCCACGTGTTAGCTATCGGAAACCCGACAGAGCAGGGGTCCACATGTTAGACTATCGGTTTGCTCGGACTAGCCACGTGGGCAGCCAAACGGCACTCCACGTGTCGGCTCCTGGGATGCTGCAGCCCGTATGTGAATATCGCAGTGGCCGGGACTCGAACTCGTGATGGCGGGTACCTCAGCTGAGGGTCTTTTTACCACCAGAGCTAGAGGCTCCGGTTAAAGATATCAAGTTTGTTAATTAGAAGACAAGCCAGTGGTGATATTCAGCAGGAGCTCGTGCTGTATGAGCCACACGATCAAGTCGCTTATATCTGGATACGGTGCGAATCCAACAGTGTACGAGCTAGATGAGATGTCTAACGGACCAGAGATCGAAAGAGCATTGGTCGAGCTTGGGTGCAAACCGACCGTGCCTGCTGTCTTTATAGGGCAAGAGCTCGTAGGTGGTGCAAATCAACTTATGTCTCTTCAAGTCAAGAACCAACTAGGTGCGTTGCTTAGAAGAGCTGGAGCCATATATGGATATAAAATTTTAATCGTGATTAAACACGTCGTCATGTTGTACTTATATATATATATATGTATTTTTTAAGTATTAGAGTGATTGAAACTATGTGATCAGTGTTTGAACTTTGAAGCATAAAAATTTAATGAAAAAAATAAATGATCTGATTCAGTTTCGCTTTTGTGTTTTTAAAGTATTTATCCGAGGACTATATATCATAAAATGTGTTAGTTTTTTTTTCTTTCATTTTTGTTTCTTGATTATGATTATGCCTTGTGTTGCTGTACATTTTTTATAACTATTAATTAGGACGATGTGCAAAGGATTTTTATAATGTTTCATGTGATTGTTTACTTATTTGGTTGAATAAATACTCTAATGTAAATGTTTATCACTAAGTATTATGCAAGAGAAACAAGAAGGAAGTTTCCATGTATTATGTAGAAAATATGTTTAGTATCTCAAGATTCAAGATTTCAAGTGATGCATTAACAAACTTTCCAAAACCGAACACAAACCAGATTCTTTACAACCATCCAATATGGGGTATCGTGTCTTCAAATCCCTCGCACACCTCCGAGTTCTCGATCAACTTTTTTGTTACATCTGCTTCTATAATTATTGAGTCATTATAGAGTTTTTTTTTGTTGTTGTTGTCGACACTACTACGTCTATGACTCATTTAGCTCATCTGAAATTTTGGACAAAAATTTATATATATAATTCAATAAATGTTTAGAAGTCACTAAAATACACAAATCCATACACTTAAAATTTAATACTATTATGTTTGAATGTATTTGGACATATTTTAACAGAATAGTTAATTATCAAATAGGCTAGAGCAACAAAAAAAAAGTAGCATGGTCCTTGGCCTCTTCCTTAAGTCAAACAATAGTTTATTTCTTATAATCCTATAGGCTATATATTCTATGGTGATAAGTTAATAAGGCAGTGTTCCCTAAAAACTTCAAATTCATACTATTTTTGAACAAAGAAAAGAAAAGACAAATTGTACAACATGTTCACATAGCTAGATATACTTATTGTTTGACACTTGGAGTGCATACACAAGAAGATCTAGATTGATCCTAAAATATTCGTGAAAAATAACAATAAAAAAAATTTAATGGTAAATGATGTAACTTAGAAATTTTAAGTTTGGCGATGTATCACTGTATCTTGTTATGAGAGGCAATGTAATTGGGCTAGCTGTTTGTTCAATAAAATTTTGAAACTAGCTCCAATTAGCGTGTTTTGGTTTCGCTTCCAAACCATTTTTTTTGTTTGTTCAAATGCTTCCAAACCATTATTTATTACCATATTAAAGTCACAATATTTTTAGTATATCGAATTTAGCCAAACAAACAACAAATAGATGTAAAACAATGAACGAAAACAAAAATCAAGATCCATGGGGAGGAGTCACATGCAACTAGCTTACTTCATCTAATTCCCACTCAAAGTTTTCTCTTTATATATACACTTTCTCTACCACTCTGTTACATATGAGGATAAGCGGAAGGAGAATATGAGCAATGCTAGTTAATGGATCAGCTTCTTCTCAAGTTAGTGGGCCTGATTAGTTTAGCTATCTACCTATAGTTAAGTAAGTAATAACCACAGTTAAGTCATGTTACCTTTCTGTGAGTATAAGAAAAGCATGGGAGGTGAGAGAGAGACTCATTCAGAAATTTGGATCAAAATTGTATTGGGGAAGGGGAGAGACTCCATTAATAATTTTCTCAACCTTGTAATTCCTTTTATCAATATCAATCAAAACTATCTTTCTCTATTGTTCTTATTCTGAGTTTGATCACTACACGTAACACACTCCTTCCCTCAAAACAAGCTAGCTCGATCCTTCTCATTAAAGCGACCATATCTCTTTAAGACCTTTGCCGAGCGAGAGAGAGAGGATGGAGATCATCAAAAACAATAATGGTGGTTCGAACTCTGCAGGAGAAGATTTTAAGGATATGATTAAAGGAGGGACTAAGCTCTTAATTATGGTGTTTTTCCTCGGAACTATCATGCTTTGGATCATGATGCCAACACTAACTTATCGAACCAAGTGGTTGCCTCATATGCGTATCAAGTTTGTAACATCAACTTATTTTGGTACCACAGCTGGTAAACTATATGATCAATATGGATTTAATCATTTACATTTTTTACTGAATTGAAACCAAATATTTTCACTGAATTTACACCAATCATTAATCATGTAGATTTTGTGCTCATAATCGCATATTGTTTGAATCATCCGGTAAAGACTGATACTTTGTGTACCTATAAGTTTATCAAATTAAATTTGCAAAACAAAAACAATATTTCGTTGACCTTTTCCTTAGTTTTGTTAGATTCTTTGAATACAATTTGATTGGAAAAAAACACTTGTTACGTTGTTACCCTTTTTTTAAGTAAAAACGACTAAATATATAAGCAAGCGGAATTTCTAATATGGGAATGGGACGACGCTTTACGTACCTGTATATGTTCCCAATCCCAATGATGGTCGTTGCTTGTTTGGGATGTGTCTATCTACACTTCAAGAAACAAAAAATCTCAACGCCGTACGGATAGGTACAAAATTCATAGGCTGATCACCGGTTAACTTATGTCGGAAAATTGTATAATTTCTCATTTATTGCAACTTGTTTCTCTAAACTGGAAAAAGGGAGACGAAGGGAGGAGTGTTGAGTGCACTGATCAGAAGGCCAATGTCAGTGAAGGGACCATTAGGGATAGTCTCAGTGACTGAGATCACGTTCTTGGCGATGTTTGTGACTCTTCTTCTTTGGAGCTTTATTACGTATTTGCGCAATAACTTCGCCACTATCACTCCTCACTCAGCCGCCGCACGTGGCGAATCTTTTTAAGCAGTTCTTTCTCTTCTTTCGCTATCAACCATACAAATTGATCTACCTATAATCATGGTTAATGTTCTTGTCACATGATGTTGTTATATGTTTCTAATTTCTAATAACTTTTAAAAAATTGTGATTTGATGAATTAAGGTGGCAAGCGAAGCTGGAATCAGCGGCGCTAAGGATAGGGTTGATCGGGAACATATGTTTAGCGTTATTGTTCTTACCGGTGACTCGTGGGTCGTCGTTACTACCGGCGGTGGGACTAACCTCGGAGTCAAGCATCAAATACCATATTTGGCTTTTTGTTTTTTTTTTTTTTTGTGATGGCCATATTTTACCATTCATGGTCTTTGTTACATCATCTATTGGGCCTCTATGCATGAAATCTCCGAGGTATTTGTTTTGATTAGTTTACTTCAAAACGGTTCATATATCCCTGTAACAACTACTAACTATGGTTTGGCTGAGAATCTTCACTTTGACTCTATCAGTTTCAGCTGGTGATTCCTTTACGACTCTGTTTTTCCATGTGTTGTGGAATTTGCTTGGGTTTCAAGTTAATAAACTGGGCCTGTGTTTTGGGCCCAACTTTGTGTGCTTGTTAGTTGTTACATTGACGTTTCCAGATTAGGAATATTTAGTGCGAAAAATCCCCATTTCTCCCCAGATATTTTGTTTGAAAACTTTACAGTTACTTGTGTTTGGTCACGAATTGAGGCATATAAATTGTAAATGCTGAAGTATAATAAAAATCATGTTTGGTCGTAAAGATACTATTTTTTTATTTTTGGTAAACGTAAAGATACTATTTCTTTAGCTGAAACTATTCATCGAATGATCAAGTCATTTGGATTTTGATAGTTGATTCGAAATTTAATACCGAATCTGTTGTTTTCACCATGCACAGATAATGAATTCAATTTCATATTTCATTACTTGTAATATTTGATCTAAGGGCGTACGTACTTTCCAAAATGTATATATGCTCGATATTAACTGGGTTATAAACTTATACACCAAACCATACGTGTTACACATAAAATGTTTATTGGTCTGCTGGATCAAAGTAAAATGTAACAAGACCAATGAAGTCCTACGATGAGCAGAGATACACATCCAAGAGTTGAAATTATCATCTTCTGTGTGTTTGTAACATTATAATATTAACATGGAAATTACACATGCACTATAATAAATTGGTTTTTTAAACCGCTAATGTCGGAACATAATGTATAATTACGTGAATATATACTATTAAAAAGTAGTAAATTGGTTTTTTAAACCGCTAATGTCAGGTCTCCTACTCAAAACCAAGAAGTTGTTTAGTTTTCCAATTCGGTCCAGGCCCATAACTACAAGTCCATAGTTTTATCTATTTGGAAAATATAATTGGTAAATCGTGAGAATTGTACAAATGGATAGGATTGCTTCTTTAAATTAACCGTGATTAAACTAAACACAATTTTACTTGGACAACGATAGGTAATTTTTTGTTTTTGTTGAAGAACGATGGGTTACTAAGTAAATTTTCTTAAACATGTTTATGTAGCCGAATCCAAGTAATTAAACTCCCGAATCGATTTTAACTCAAGGTCAATATAGCCTATATATGTACTTTTATTATTCGTTTCTTTTATTCTTTGAGTGATATCTAATACACATGATTATATTATAGGGGGTTCATTTAAGTTTTAGATTTTCAATGTACTGTAACTTGAAAGTTTGTTATGTTTTCTGCTGGGGAGCAAGCTGAATTTTAATGACAGCCCAGTTTCCAAAATAGTTGAAAATTCCCTAAATTATAACTACTCGGCTCAATTTCATAAACTAAAATTTGTTTATTACCACAATAGTTTAAGGGACGTAAAATGGTTATTACCACATAAAATGGTTATTCAGATTTTGGCTATTAAATTACTTTGACACGATATCCGTAAGTTATACTATTAATGACCATTAAAAAAATATATTCAATAATTATTCAGGGTAGGATCCGCGTCTGCAAACGGGTCATTTTGTCTGCCCCCAAATGAGAGATCTCGGGTGAGTGAGAAACCCTAGATCGGCAGTCATGGCGAATCGAGACCCTTGCTATGGACCGTGGGATTACGAAGGTTTGTCTTCACAGATGTGGCCATCTTTATGAGATCATTGCGTTTCTTTTTAGCTCAAAATGGATTTAAGGGAAACACATCTGTGTCAACGGTTATTGGAGTGGCGGACGACTCCTCATCATCTGTGTGACACAGATGTGTTTCCCCTAAATCCATTTTGAGATAAAAAGAAACGCAATGATCTCATAAAGATGGCTACATCTGTGTCATCAGATAAAGGCAAACCTTCGTAAAGGAGTGTTGGCGTTGATACTGAGATACTAGGATCCTCTGCGGCAAACACTGCTGATTACCGAATCATAGAGAGGATTCAAACGTGGCATGAAAACCATCTTCAGCAAGGGACGCGGGGAGTCCTAATTCTTCTTGGATGCGATGGCATTTACACAGACGTGGTTAGGGAAGTACAAAGATCAAATTTCTTGACCGTACGAATCGTTCATTGTGGAGGCTGCGTTTCACTTGCCGGATAAACTACCTGGTTATGCTTACTAACTACTTGTGGTACCGGAAACATTACGGTAACAATTTTGATGCTGGTGTTGGTCCTGTTCCTCCTGCTCCTGGTGGTCGACGAGGTGGTGGTCACGGTGGTGGTGGTGCTTATGGTCGTCCTAGTCGTCCTCCTAGTCCTTATGGTCCTCGGTCATTCAATCGCTCATTCCATCGTGGTCCAGGTGGTCGTCACTACTTTGGTCATGGTGCGGTTCCCGCAGGCTGTGATCCTCTCAACGTCACTGCCTTTGGCAAAGGGGATGTCTCTACTGACATGCTGAGAGGAGTCCATTCCAGTGGAATCGCTCTTAACAACGTCCCCCTTGGTTAGTATCTTCCCATCCTTTTTATTTCGAAATAGAGAGAGAGAGAAGAGAGTGTCTCAAGTCTCAGTTCTTTAATATGATTCTCATTGAACCTTTGAATCTGGAAAGTGAGTGTTTGTCCTCTTGAATGAAATAACCAGAGCAAATGAATCTGTTGCTCAACTGTGCGGATGTTGAACCAGAGGTTGCTGCGGCTGGAGTGCCAAAGAAGAGAAGGTTTAAGAAGTTTGCTACTCGTCTTGATATGTCTGCTGATGAACTTGTCAAGCTTTCCCGTGCTCGTATTCGCAGAAGGTATATAAAGCCTTACGCTGAGGCTCACTAGTTTTAGATTCTGAAACTGAAGTTTTGTTTTGTTTTGTTTGCATATTTTAGGTCCTCTAGAGGTTTGAAAAGAAAGCCAATGGCTCGGATTAAGAAGTTGAGGAAAGCGGTAATCAATTTCTTATACTGTAGTCAATTAGGCTTGAATGTGATAATGTTGAATTTGGTTTGGTAAACGCTTTAGCGGAAGTCTCTTAGTCTAGCTTTGTTTAAGTTCAGATTCTGATGAGTCAAGTATGGATTCTTCTATGTGAATGTTGCATTCGTTGTCTTGTTTTAAACGTTGATACTTTTCAGATCCAAGAGTTCAATGGTAGAGTAGAGTCTATGCCTTGGGACAGTACTGTGCCTTTGTTCCTTTGTTCATTCCGTATATAGCAGCTATTAGTTTTTACTTGGTTTGGTTTGGTTTAGAGTAAGTGTCTGATTACAAACTTGCGTTTTTGTTGTTTAACAGAAAAGGGAAGCACCACAAGGTGAGAAGCCAGAACCAGTGAGAAGCCACCATTGTCCCTGAGATGATCGGAAGCATCATTGGAGTTTACAATGGCAAGACTTTTAACCAGGTTGAGATCAAGCCTGAGATGATTGGGCACTACCTGCCTGAGTTCTCTATCTCATACAAGCCAGTTAAGCACGGTAGGCCTGGTGTTGGTGCCACCCACTCCTCCTCCAGATTCATCCCTCTCAAGTGAAGAGCTTGTACTTTGGGGGATACTTTGCCATTCTTATATGGTCTTTACTTTGCTTTCGCTAAGGTTGTGGATCTCTCTTACTTTTTATGCTTTATAAAGACCCTTATCTCTTAGATATTTTCTCAACTCTAGCACTTGCGTTTTTATTATTATATGACTTTGCCGTTCTTATATGGTCTTTACTTTGCTTTGGCCAAGTTTGTGGATCTCTCTTGTTTTTTATGCTTTCTTTATAGAAAAGACCCTATCTTTTAGATATTTTCTCAACTCTAGCTCTTGCGTTTTCATTATTATATCACTAGAGGATCTGAAATCATATCTATTTGGAGTTTTGTTGTGTTGTCCGTAGAATTCTAGTTTTTAATTATCTCACAAATCTTACGTTTCGTTTCGTAAGGTAGAAATCCATTCAAAGTTGGAGCACTTA
This sequence comes from Cardamine occulta, assembly GCA_028015245.1. Lineage (NCBI taxonomy): Eukaryota > Viridiplantae > Streptophyta > Magnoliopsida > Brassicales > Brassicaceae > Cardamine > Cardamine occulta. The sequence continues at coordinate 2,313,291 of CM051362.1, read as the reverse complement.
TGATAGTTTTGGTGGCTCAAAATTAACTTAAGCATTTGTGCTGATTGGAAATTAGATTAACATTCAAAATAAATATACAATTGTTTAAATTACAAATTATCTTGAGCTAACACGAATATATAGAGCAACAAACTCAAAAGAAGATCTCACGCGTGTACATATTTTCTCAAATAAACGTAGGCAATACGGTGACAAAAATAGACATTTTTCAAATACGTAGGTACTAAGACATCTGTATATATAACACACATATGTCTTTTAAATTTTATGCTGTGTCGTGTTGATGGCAGTCGTGTAACAACATCCAACGATTCTTGTCCATTGCATCTCAATGAGTATTTTGATTTGTTAGATGAGATTGATGATGATGATGAATAGTGATGATTATATATATATGCTATTGTTTTGCCTATGAACAAGTAATTTTATTTATCTCATTAATTGGTTCAGGTTTCGAATTGGAATCCACTTTTGTATACCTACCTATTTTTAGTTCACGCATTGGTGTTTTATAAAGAACAAAGTAGATCTTGATTGGGATTTCATATAAAACAAATGAAACCAAAGAAGAAATATAACATCATAGGAACATTGTCAACAATTGGGCGTTTTGTCTAGTAGGGTGCGAGATGTCCCGAGTTCAATTCTCCGAACGCCCCATTTGCTATTTTTTTCTTTTTAAAACTTAAGTAACCAACCCGCGTAAAGATTATTATAAAATTAAAAATTTAATGAAATTCAATGGCTAATTGACTTATGTTTGTTTAGATTGAAGAAAAAGTAAATAAACATGGAAGAATCAGATCTCATCGAAACGAAATCATTGGTATAATCTGAATGGCATGGGATTGATTTCTTCTTCTTCAATTGGAAACTCTGCCTTGTGTTTAACCCTAATCTCCATTCTCATCTTCTTCTTCCTCACTCCAACCACCATTCCCAGTTTACCGGAATATCACGCTCCTGTAACTCCGATTCGTTCTCTTCTCGGCGATTCCACTGCCAACAGTAGTAGCTCCATTGCTAATCCCCAATCCTCCTCTTGTTTATCCGCCAGATCCCACGACAATGGCGTCATCAACTATTTCTCCCTCCATTTCTGCATCTTCAACCAAAACCTATTCCTCTCGATCCCTTTCTTGTCTCTCCTCATTCTTCTACACTTCTACGTACTCATCAAAACCGCTCAGACTCACTTCTCCACCGTCACTACCAAGCTCGCCGATCGCCTCAATCTCTCTCCTAGTATGGCGGCTGTGACTCTCTTAGCCCTAGGTAACGGCGCGCCTGATGTGTTTGCTTCCGTCGCCGCCTTGCGTGGTGGTCAGTACCGAACCGGATTCGGAGCTATTTTATCCGCTGGAACTTTCGTCTCGGCCTTTGTCGTTGGATTCGTTGCCATCTACGCAGCGCCGTTTCCGGTGCATGCCGCGTCGTTCGTTAGGGATGTGCTTTTCTACTTGATTGCTGCTTCATTCTTGTTCTATGTTTACTTGAGTGGTGAGATATTTGTGTGGCAAGCTATAGGGTTTGTTGGGTTTTACATTTTCTTCGTTGGCTTTGTTTTCTGGATGGATTTTGGTAGCAATGTTGAGAAAGGGAAAGTTATTAGTGAGGAAGACAAGGATTTGTTGAGAGTTAAGGATTGTGAGATTGGAAGTCCTCTTGAGAGTTATAAAGCAGAGAAAGAACATCAATTTTATGGAATATCTCGGCTTTATGGATCGGTAATAAGTCTTATTCACTCACACCTCTTAGCTTTCTTTGTTGATCATAATACTGGAACTGTATGGTAGCATCATCTTCAGCTCCAATTGTGAAATCTGATGTTGCTGAGTTTAGATTACGTGTTTTAAGTCTTTGAATTTGACATTGCTTTGTAGGATTTGCATAAGAACAGTATTTTCTCCCTGTTTTCTTCTTTGTCTTTGTATTAGTCTCTAGTGAATGAGCATTGTAAGTAGCTGAGGCGGTATTAAATGGAGTGTAGCTGTGTTGAAAGCTGAGGAAGAAATGTTTAATTGGTTAGCTAGAGAGCTAACATGTTAATAAGAACATTAGGCAAAATGAGTTTTGGGTATTCTGGATTTAGGATTGGGAATTGGTCGAGACTCGTTAGTCGTTTATCAAGTCTCTCTATGATTTGTATTCCTTTGGTGATTTCGATTAAAGAAGTTTACTGGTTTGGATCCTGTCAGGTTACTGTAATTTACTTTCTCTGTTAGGCTGCATATATATCTATTATGCTGATTGCTGATAAGTTTAAAAGGAAATTTGAGTCTTGCCATTTTTTATATCTGATGTTAAGACTGATCAGGTTTTCTTATTTTGCTTTCGCTATTTCAGATCTCGAGGATGTGGGAAATTCCTGTATCAGTTCTTTTGAACCTTACCATCCCAAAACCTTCTCCTTCTGAATGGTCTAGGTTTTATCGATCTGCCAACATTATTTTCTGTCCTCTTGCACTTTTATACACTTGCAACTCCTTTGTACCACTAAACCACCCAATATCATTCCTCTTCCCAAACACTCATCTCCCGCTTTGGCTTGTCGTCCTCTTCATGACGTCTTCCCTCGCTTTCCTTCACTTCACAATCGAAAAACAGCCTCCAAAAACCGAGCAACTGTCGGTCATTGTTATAGCTTTCATAATGAGTGTTTTCTGGATATCAACAATTGCTGGTGAGCTCCTGAACTGCTTGGCTGCACTTGGAACCCTCCTTAAACTGCCTCCAGCACTCCTCGGCCTAACCGTTCTTGCTTGGGGAAACTCAGTTGGTGACCTTGTTGCTGATGTAGCAGTAGCAAAGGCGGGTCGACCAGCAATGGCTATGGCCGGTTGCTTTGCCGGTCCAATGTTTAACATGCTAGTTGGACTTGGATCGGCCTTAGTGATGCAAACAGCTAATGTGTATCCAAACGCTTACCAACTTGGATTCCATGTAGGTATTGTGATCGCATTCGTCTTCTTGTTGCTTAGTCTAATGGGATCCCTGTTGGTTATAACTTGGTCTAGATTCCGAGTTCCGAGATTTTGGGGGATCTGTCTTGTTGGACTGTATGTAGTCTTCACGTTTGTTAGTTTAATCATCGCCAGCTTTTCAACCTGATCCTATGCTTAAAGTCAGCGCATTGAATAATCTTTGGGTCAACCAGAGTTTCAGAGCTGAGGAACTCCGAAGAGAATTGGCAAAATTTTGATGGCCACCGTTAATCTCCGAATCTCACACGTTATTGTAATCCCAAATTTATCATACTGTGGTTTACCCGTATGATATATGTATGTATAAACCACACATTTGTAGTATTCTTTTGATATTAATTGAGGAATACATGTATAAACCACAGATTTGGGTATCCTCGTGATTACAAAAGATAATACTATACTCTTTAGATTTAGAAGAGAAGATCATTTTATCTCCATGGACCATGAGTATCATTAGTCCACATCAAATCATACATTGTGAGACTTTAAAGTTTTACATTGAGACTTGTAGGTATCATCATTTTGGAGTTGAGGGCACTTGAAAGTTAAAACCAACGAGTTGTAAGTGGATTCTACTATTAATTTTGAATTATTTATTATGAACTCTTAGCGAAATGATAATAATGTAAAGATAATAATAAAACAAATGATCATCTGACAACAGCAGAAGAATCTTGACATAGGCCCAATGGTTGACACGACACCCAGCTTTAAAAGCTTCCACTTACTCACTCCTTTCGTCTTCTCTTGCCTAATTTGTTAAAGTCGAAAAAGGGAGAAAGCAAAACCCTAATAAGTCACAACAAAATTAAGATTAAACCAGATCTTAAAACCAACTTCCATCAATCAACTTGTGTCTTCTTCCCCCTTCAGATTCTCCCTGCCGTAAGGTTAGTCTCGTTTCCCATAATTTCCGGATTTCCTTAGTTTTTTTGTTCTCTGACATGTTCTTACTTAATATTATGTAAAATTCATGGTGAATTCACATAATAAAATAATAGACATGGTGTTGTGTAATAACGATTATACTTATTCTGGGGTTAGCAGATCCTTTGCTCTGTTTATTTTGAAGGAAATTATAGACAATTGCTTTTGATATTTTTTTGTTTTCCTTTCCTATTTTTGTGGGTTGAAATATTTGGATTGATGTATACTATTAAAAAAATCATATACTAGTTGCTATTTAGATATTCTGGATTAATTTATAGATTCTGATTAAACCATATATAAGTAAGTTCCAGCAATTCTTGTTTCTCCTCTTTGTTAATTGTTTGGCAATCATAAGTTTTGTCTTTGATTCTAATAGAGAATGGATCAACAAGAGCATGGACAATCTGGAGCCATGAACTACAGCACAAACCCATACCAAACCAATCCTATGAGCACAACTGCCGCTGCTGTAGCCGGAGGTGTGGGCCCTGCGGCACCACCAGGCCAGCTGGGTTTTCACCAGATCCATCAGCAGCAACAGCAGCAACAGCTGGCACAGCAGCTTCAGGTGTTCTGGGAGAACCAATTCAAAGAGATTGAGAAAACAACGGATTTCAAGAACCATAGCCTTCCCCTTGCAAGAATCAAGAAAATCATGAAAGCAGATGAAGATGTCCGTATGATCTCTGCTGAGGCGCCTGTCGTGTTTGCAAGGGCCTGTGAGATGTTCATCTTGGAGCTCACACTCAGGTCATGGAACCACACTGAGGAGAACAAGAGGCGGACGCTGCAGAAGAACGATATAGCCGCTGCTGTGACTAGAACCGATATCTTTGATTTTCTTGTGGACATTGTTCCCCGGGAGGATCTTCGAGATGAGGTCTTGGGAAGTATTCCAAGGGGGACTGTCCCGGAGGCTGCTGCTGCTGCTGGTTACTCATATGGATACTTGCCTGCGGGAACAGCTCCTATAGGGAACCCAGGAATGGTAATGGGTAACCCTGGTGGTGCCTACCCACCAAATCCGTATATGGGTCAACCGATGTGGCAACAACAAGGACCTGACCAACCTGACCCGGAAAATTAGCTTTGGCTAAGAAACTGTGAGTTTTCCAGCTTCTTTTTAGGCCTAACGTGTAGTATTCAGTCCAGGTTTTGTTTGGTTTTCAGGTTTTTCTGTTTTAGTCACCTATGTATAACCTATTTCAGTATGGTAGCGGTTTGGCACTGTCTTTTTTTTTAGTCAAATATGTCATTAATTTTCAAAGAAATTTAAGTTTTGATGTTGGTTTTCTTGGTATTTAGTTTTTGGTTATAGATACACTGAATCCATTTTAACCCAATCAAGCTTTGTTTCGATTTTGGATTGGTTTATACCAGACGTCAAGAACCCATTCTGTTTGTGAGTTTTGCTTGTCTTTTCTATAATTGAAGTAGAATGTAATTGTCTTTTTGTTTCTTTTTACAGAGTTCTGGTCTCGTCCAGGTGGGAATTAAGAAAGGAGGAGACTTTTAGACAAGAAAATGAAAAGAACATATCATATTTTCAAATCGGTGTTGTAGAAGAATATAAGTGTTTTTATGTCTATTGATCCTTTCTCAAGGAGAAATTTAGGGATGAATCAGAAGAATGTATAAACTGTAAGGAAGAAGATGTGTGCTTGACAAGTTTTTTTTTTGTTATTTGAATGTTATTTTTCTATCTTTATCGTCGTCTCGCCACGCATATTAACCACAACAAGTATTTAATTTCTAACATTTTCGTTGAAACCCTTGCATTTTTGAGCTATACGATCATCGGAATCATGTTCTTAGAGAGTAATGGCGAAAACATGACAACGATTACTCTGCTTCTGGTTCGGTCAGCAACGATGACTTATTGGTACTCTTGATACTATAGCAAGCCCATAATTCAGCGTTTCAATAAGAAAACGAAATATCAAGATATTTATGCTAATCCAAACTAAAAGAAAAAAAAAGACAAAAAGACAAAAAGACAGAAAATGACTTATCCACTTTATCTACAACAAGCTTACTTGGTCATTATTTACCTCGTCAGAACAGTAGTTGCAGCAATGGCGACAGACAATGATTTTGGAGCTTTCATTGAGAAATTAATAATCGTTCCAACGCCTTTTTCCTCGTTTCCTTCTTCTCTACAGGATCTTACTTTCGCCGTTAAAGACATGTATGATATTTGATAAAATTACACAACTATTTCTCTATATCCTCCATTTTACTTTTCTGTCAAGTAATTTGAGCTTGCTTGGTTTAATAAGTTTTGATGTAGAAGGACGTGTAACCGGTTTTGGTAACCCAGACTGGTTAAGGACACACTCGGCAGCTACTTCCACAGCTCCCGTAGTTTCATCTCTCTTAGAAGCTGGTGCCACCGCTTTGGGTATAGCCATCATGGATGAAATGGCATACAGGTCTTTCATTATTATTTATATTTTCTGGTTTTGTAGAGACTTTGAGAATTTTGAAACCAGGATTATATGTAAACAAACAGTCCTCATCCCAACAATGGTTTGTTACGTTTCTTGAGAATGATGCTACTTACTTTTGCAGTATAAATGGAGAAAATGCGCACTATGGGACTCCGATAAACCCGATTGCTGTCGATAGAGTACCTGGCGGATCATCTAGTGGCTCAGCCGTAGCTGTAGCTGCTCGTCTTGTGGACTTTTCCATTGGTGAGTTGGAGAAAAAACTCCCAAAATGTTATTAGCATACTGATCATAATTTATCAAAACTGTCTAATTGGTTTATGAATGTTCTGTTTATCAAACAGGAACTGATACCGGAGGGAGTGTACGAGTTCCAGCATCTTATTGTGGAATTTTCGGTTTTCGACCATCGCACGGAGCTGTTTCCACTGCCGGAGTTACTCCAATGGCTCAGAGCTTCGACACAGTTGGTAACAACAACTAAAAACAGAGATGTTGTTGGTTAAAACCTGAATCTTGATATTGATGGTTCCAACATTGTCTCTAGGATGCTTTGCTCGGGACACAGCAACTTTAAAACGTGTAGGCTACGTTCTCCTGGAGCAGCCTCACCTGGCACCTATCGAACCCCATAACTTTTAACTATTCATAAAAGTGACCATAACTAGGAAACCTCTCTTTTGCTTCCTCAAAAAGTTTAAGTGCGGTAACTGGATTCTTCTGTTTCTTAAGGATTTGAGAAAGAAGACTTGGCGTTAGAACTCTTGGCCATCTAACACTCATGATAATATTTCAATCAGAAATCTCTTCAGGTAACATCAAAGAATCAAATTTCCTGCACAAGGCATCTCGTCTCGTCAGCTTAAAGATGACATTTTTGCACGAAGAATTACTATTCACTCAGGGAAAAAACAAAAAGAAATCCACTTGCTCTTAAAACCTTCAACAACAAAAAATCGAACAGTCTAACAAACACGTCTTAAGAAAAACAAAAAAAAGGAAATTTCTGAAAACCCTAGATAACAAATTCCGGGATCAATCAATCCAAATTAAAAAAGAAAAATTCGCCAACTGCCCAGTGAATTAGCCACAGAAAGTAACGAAGCAGTTGAAGTGGAGATATACAGTAAAGAGAAGAAGCCATGGAAGATCAATGAACAGATTATATAAAAGTCGAAACTTTTAGATTTTTGGAATCACTGAAAGTGTGTACCTGGAAATTTCAGTATCGTTAGTTTTAGAGATCTCGTTCAAGTTCACTCTCGCGATAACAAAAGGAGACTCTGGAAGAGAATAGCGGTAAATAACGAAAGTTTTCACTTTAACCCCATAACTTTTAACTATTCATAACCCCCCCCCCCCCCCCCACACAAACTTCTGTATGTCAAAATACAAGCCAAAAAGGCAAAAATTAAACAACAATATCAAAGATTATGTTTCTGTGCTTTCCTTAAGTCGCATCCAATTTCGAAGCTTTCTCTTATTTTTATTGATTTTCAAGAGCGTTATGAACTGTATTACACATCCCAGGATTCTTCAAACACCACAATGGCTGAATAGGTTCAGCACCAATCCCTCTCTTCACCATCCTATACCGCCACTGGTTTAACCGGTCCACAGCTTCACCACATCTCTTAACACCTCTCTCGTCTCTATTCCCTGACCACAAGCTCTCTGCCAACGCTGCCGCACGTGGCCAAAGCCGTGAGTCTAAAACCGTTGAGTCAGCTTGCTCTGACCACAACGCAACCTCTCCTCCTAGCACTAGCTTCCTCTCTTCCTCATCGTGCAAACCATCTGTTATGTCATAGTTGTATATGCTCTGCCAAGTCTTGAACGGTGAACACCAAGACCCGTCACCGCCTCCTTGTTGATCATATATACTATCATTTCCTAGAAACCCGCCATGACCACAGTCTAAGTAGTAGAATTCTGATGAAGAGACAATTACTCTGTAACCAGCAGCCACAACTCTCTTTGTGTTTGCAGGACCCTTATTCCAAGTCTGTAAGATTGTGTGCTCTTTCGGAAGAACTGATGGATCTGCCTTGATTTGTGCATCCAGTAGAACATCTTCCCAGTAAACAACTGTGCGGTTCTGTGACACAATGTAAGGTAATGTCGAGTTTATGTACTTTTCGAGAAGCTGGCTTAGTGTTCCACCAGAGGACAAGAAAGAATTGATCTCTGGATCGGTTTTCCAACAGCCTGGGATAACTTCATCTCCACCTCCATGAAAGAAAGGTTCAGGGAATTGCTTAACAACATCTTGTATGACGTTTTTAACAACTTCATATGTCTTTGGACTCAAAGGGTTTAGCTGACCAGTCCCAGGTTCACTAGCTAACCGCTCCTCCCAACTTTTTCCAGCAGGCCACCAGAACATGTTGGCACATGTCACAATTTCTGGGTAAGCTTCTCCCCATGATCCTGTATGCCCTGTGGAGTTTAACAGTATTCATTGGAACCAAGCTAAGTTTATTGTGAAAGAACAAATCAAGAATTGACTCACCAGGAGTGTCTATTTCAGGAAATACTCTAACACCATGCTCAAAACCAAACTGAACAATCTTTGAGACATCCTCTGGAGTGTATACCATGTCTGGTCCATAAGATCCTTTTGCAGCGAGTAAAGGTTCAGAAGGAAGCACCAATGGAAAGGATTGTGAATCACTGATATGCCAATGGAACACATTGAGTTTGTTTGCACTCATGGCCTTAATAGTCCTCATTATATCATCTACTCCATAGTAATTTCTTGATGTATCGAGTAAGACACCTCTATGGCCAAACAAAGAAGAATCCTGAATGTAAATTCCAACTGGTAAGCACAAATCAGGAGATCTTCCCCATATCATCTGAGAGAATGTCTCAAGACCACGCATAGCTCCCCAAACCGAATGAGCTAACAAGTGTGCGGAAAAGCTGCCAATGGGGATGGAGAGGTTGTAAGACTCATCAACACCGTGGTGAAGCGGAAGAGCAAGATCGGTAACAATGACTTCAAGGTTGCTCAAGGTGTGACCTTTCATAAGTTTGACAGGATGGGTCATGAGAGGAGAGTAATTCTCTGAGCGGATCAGGTTGCTATAGCGTGTAACAGAGGCTGAAAGGTGATGGTGTTTAGGAGCAAGGATGGTGAATTCTGGAGAGAGGGCAATGGCTTTATGTTGAGGCCATGATAAAAATCTTGGCTTTGGCCATATGTTGATAGGTATCGCAGTGGAGAGCAATGATGAAAGAAGTGAAATGAAGAATAGTAATGGGATTAGTATCACATTAAACTTGGAAAGAGTCATGATTTTGGACTTAGTATATGACCAAAAAAGCTGTTCTTGAACCAATCTACTGGCAATGGACTTTAACCCCAAAGCGTTTCATCTATCGTTAGTATCCAAAATCTGCAAACAAAAGAAAAGAAAATTGAATCAAGATTCAAGATTCAATATTCAATATTCAATATTCAAGAACAAAGACAAGTACAATGGGTAAAAGTTACACACCGACACAAGTAGTAGAACAAGTGCTAAAAGTTTATAACTTTAATGACTCAATAGCATTCTGAAGCAAATCCTAGATGATAGTACGAGATTCGTCAGCCAATCTGATTGTTGTTGTTTAAAAAAAAAAAAAAAAAAAAAACTCTACAGAACACAGAGAGATGCGAGCTAAATGGAATTGCAGAAAAGCGAAAACTAAAACGTAGTAAAGGGGAAGAAGAGGAGAGAAACTGTAAAAACAGAGGATTAACCTTAAATTTAGGAGTGGAGACGAACGACGACGAACCACATTTGTCTACACAGAAGATTCGGAGATATTTTTTTTTTTTTTGTTAAACCTTGGGAATCTAAAATTGCTCAACTCTTAAAAGTCGTCTTCTTCCTGTTTTACTCTAAAGTCTGGTGGACTTCTTCGCTTCCGGATTTGACACGTGGCACTTCTTCCTCCTGACACGTCACCTCTGTTTTGTGAAAAAAAATACCTTCGCCCAGAAACTGAATCATCATCACCGGTCTTAATTGTTCACAAACGCTCTCTTCAATCATAAAAAAAAACCCGAACAGCCATTATCAAATATATAATCATCCTCTACCGAATTCTCGCAAACCCTTGGTCTTTTCTTCTCCTTAATCAGAACTCAATTTCAAAACTCTACCCAATTCTAAAGGTCTGAGGCTCGATAGCCTTATACAGCATCCACAGCTAAGCGATCTAATCACAGTGATGGGGTTATGCGTTGGTCGTATATCGGTGAAGGTCTGTTTAAATTACTCTGCCTGATCATACCATTGTTTTTAGCATACCATGTTCTAATACACGTTCCTGTCTCTGACACAGAATTCGATCTTGGAAAGGTTAGACCTTTGATTACCCTTTAACAGATAGAAAGGTTAGACCTTTGATGATTTTCTGCGATTTCTCATATTTCTATTTCGTTTCTTGCAGCATCCAGAATTTACCAGGTTTCTGGTGGTTGAAAAAAATCACTATATATTTTTTGGACAGGTTTGCAGGATGTTGTGCACATCGAGGAACGTTTGTATTTGGTTTTTGAGTATCTTTACTTGGATCTCAAAAAGCACATGGATTCAACTCCTGATTTCTCTAAGGATCTACATATGATCAAAGTGAGTGCTAAGAAACTGTTCTATTTATGTGCTTAATGCAGTTTTATGTGAAGGTTTTTAACAAACCACAAACCTCTAAAATTACTGTCTTATTGAGCTATTTGGTTGCTCATGATGCCATAAACCTCTATCTGTTTGGTTTCACTGAATATTGGTGAAATATATTATTTAAAGTGATCCCAATGCGGTTTAGTACTCAATATAGGCTGTTCATCCACTGTTTGCAGACATATCTTTACCAGATTCTCCGTAGAATTGCGTATTACCAGTCTCACAGGGTTCTCCATCGTGATCTAAAGCCACAATTTTTTTTGTTGAGTTATATAACTGGTTTCATTAGACGTTTAGTTTGGACAAATGCAATATTAAAGTTTATAAAGTTTGCTTCCCCCATTTCATTAGACGTTTAATTTTAATGCTCCTCATATTTAAGCAGTTCCAGATGCAGCTTATGATGAGATGATGAGAGGTGAGCCCAAGCATATTCTTTCACACTCTTTAGTTCTTCATGAAGCTGTGAAATTTAGTTCTTTGCCATGCTGTTAAAATAGTTACTGTATGGCATTTACATTTGGAAGCTCTTGGTGGAGCTAGCTTTGGGGTGGAAAACGAAATCCTAAAGATAAATTGTAGTCTTCAAGCTTTTGGGAATGCTAAAACATCAAAAAGTGACAACTGTAGCTGAATTGTGAGTAACTGTCAAATTTACAGTATACTCTGGTTTACAATAATCATATCCGTCGTATTTAATTTGTAAATGATAAAGACACTACATTTATGTGTTCTGGGTTTTCGTTGACTGTTGAAGATATCTTATTTCATGTCTTGCTGTTTCATTTTCATCTACTAATTATTAGTAGAATTGATGTTTGTGTTATGATCTCTGCAAATAAATGTACTCAGGCCAAAAAGAGGAAATTGTTTGGTTGACGATGGGGATACCAAGATAGAAGAAGAGAGTACAGGCAAAACAAACACCAAGACTTGAAATGCTATGTCTTCCAGGTCAGGTGTTTACTTCATGATTTGAAGTTTTCCCCTTTTTTTAAAAAACTACAATCATCTCTTCAAATTTTGAAAGTTTGGTGTCAGCTGATTATCTGACATTCTGTAAATCTGAATTGGTGCAGTGAAAACTAATGGAGTATCATTTTAGTGCGGGGAAATATATGTCCACCTAAACTTCAAACTTCTGCACAAAAACCTTTGAAGAAGTGGGAGTTAAGACGAACTCCTCAGGGTTATTGGGATGGTTGGAGTCTTTAGCTAAGAAAGAAAACAGAATCAGTAAAGCATGAAACAGAGATAAAAGGAGAAGGAAAAAGAGATAAACCAGATTTACAGAACCAATATGGTAGTCAAATGGAAAATGAAGTGAATGTCTTTTCTAATCCAAAATTGAAAAGAGAGAGAGTTTGTTTACGAGGTTTGCAGAGCGGAACATCCTCGTCAATGGAAATTTAAACGAATAGCTGTTCTAATCCAATTCAATTCACAGAAGTTTTAGTCAGACTCCACTTCTTATCTATTCATAGGCTAATTAGTAGTAGCCTCTTTGAGCAGTCAAGAGTTGGTCACAGCTGTTTACTAACAAAACAACCGATCACTTAAGCTACACCCCTCTGGCAGCTGTTTAGGCAATCATTCCTTATATGACTATATACATAAGTAGTAACAATTTAAACAGAATTTACCAAACAGATAAACACCTAACATAGTCATAAATCCAAACTCGCATGTCTTACAGGTTTGTCAGGTTAGTAAATTCATCATACAAACCATCGTCCTTGGGGTGGACATTCGGGTTTGGTTCGGATCCATTAAGATTTGGGTAGCCGAAATATTTAAAAAAAATAAAAAAATTATTAAATTTTGGTTAAATTTTCTCAAATATACTTTAGAACTTTTAGATATTTTAGTTATTTTATATATTTTGATTATTTTGGTCTTAAGATAATTGATATCTTTGGGTTTATTAATTGTAATTTTAAATAATTAGGTTATAGCAAGTATAAATATAATTAATATTTATATATTACATATATTTATATAATTATATTTCGAGTATTTCGGGTAATCATCCAGTTATTAGTTCGGTTCGGATTCAAATTCGGATGTTCGGGTTTCAAGTCCAGATTTATTGCCCAGCCCTACGTTTGATGATCTATCAATGATTTATAAATCCTAACGTGTTATCAATTATGGTCGATTGCGTTTGCCATAGCTACTCCCCACTTTGAGTCATTCAAATTTAGGCTGGTTCTTATTGAAATGTCAACAATTTAGTTGGGGGAAAATGTCTTTTAACATGGGTATATTTATCTGGTCTATCACATTAATATATAACTAATTATTTAAACCAGTAGTTGTATGTTTCCCCAAAAAAAAATATAATGTGAAATGTAACAATATGCCCCTGTGTAGAGCGGGTTTCTTCCTAGTTTGTAATAAAAAAATCTTCTTTGTTAGTAAAATAGAAATATAATAATAATCATCTTCTCTAAGACTAATAACTATATAGTATGTTTAGAATAAAACATCTAATGTTTAGAATAAAACATGTAATACACTTTATTTTGAAATTAATTCAAATAAATAATATGACAAATTTTAATTGGCTAAGAAAATCAAATGTTCATTTTCAACCAACCGTTTAAGAAAGCACTAACGGAGAAAAAGAAAAAAAAAAAGAAAAAAAAGAAGCAAGAATCTGATAAGACCATTTAAAAGAAACAATCCATTTTAAAATGAGTGGTTAGTATCTCCCCAATAACAACTAATACATAACCTATAATTAGCCATTAACTTTGGAACTTACGTAAAAAAGGTTGCCAATTTGCTGTTAAAGCAGTTAACGCATATATATGAACCCAACGTTGGGTTTAGACAAAACGTTGGGTTCGGCCAGATAATTTGGGGATTCCGACAAACCATTGTAGGAGGAGATATCTTCCGGAATCCCCATGAATACGTCAACTCCTCCTCCAGTCTATGAGATTGACGAAACGCGTTATGGAAAAATCGTGTGTTACGATCAAATTCTTCTCTTTGAGAAGAGAGAACAAAAGGGATGGGAGAGCGGAAGCACGCTCGCCTCTTCTCTCCCTTTCTTCATAACGCAACTCTTTGTCGCGAACTTTAGCTACCGTGTCCTCTACTATTTAACACGAACCCTTTATCTTCCACCTTTCGTTGCTCAGATCCTCGTGCGTATGCAAAACTCGTTGCTGCATAAGTTTTTTTTTGGCTCTCCAGTTCCGTAATTTTAATCTCATTTTTTGGTGATTGTATTTTTTGCAGTGTGGGTTATTGTTTAGCCCAAGTGTGCTTGGGGCCAATGAGTTCGTAGTCGAACATGTATTCCCCTACAGATTCACAATGGTTCTTGAGACATTCGCAAACTTAGCTCTTGTCTACAATATCTTCCTCCTTGGTCTAGGGATGGACCTGAGGATGGTGCGGATCACTGAATTCAAACCTGTCATCATCGCCTTTGCGGGACTTTTATTCGCTTTACCTGTTGGTGTCTTACTTTACTATCTTCCCGGAAATGGCCATCCAGACAAGATCATCTCCGGTTGTGTTTTCTGGTCCGTCGCGCTAGCCTGTACCAACTTCCCTGACCTGGCTAGGATCCTTGCAGATCTTAAGCTGTTACGCTCCGATATGGGCCGTACGGCCATGTGTGCAGCCATTATCACTGATTTGTGTACATGGGTCCTCCTTGTTATCGGATTCGCTTGTTTTAGCAAAGCAGGTAAAGTTTCCTACATTTAGTAAATATTATTCACGACCAGACGCCCAAACCAAAACTTATATATACTACCAAGAAACCTACAACCGTTAAATAATTTTCTCCATTAGCCGAGAATGGAATGAAAATCCTACATTTCATCTATTTTTTTTTCTAGAGAATAAAAGTGAGTTTGTATATTTGTCAAATCTGATTGTGGTAATTTCTTCTGTTTTCTTTTGTTAAAAAAGGGGTATGGAACCCCATGATGCCGTTTGTGCTAATATCCACTGTAATCTTCGTCTTCCTCTGTATCTTTGTGATCCGGCCGGGTATTACATGGATCTTCTCCAACACCGTGAAGGCAGGTCACGTCGGAGACACCCACGTTTGGTTCGTTTTAGGAGGTGTCATCTTATGTGGCTTGATCACAGACGCATGTGGTGTCCACTCAATAACAGGGGCCTTCTTATTCGGTCTCTCCATCCCGCACGACCACATCATACGTAACATGATCGAGGAAAAGCTCCATGACTTCCTCTCCGGGATCCTCATGCCTCTCTTCTACATCATTTGTGGGTTACGAGCTGATATTAGATTCATGCTCCAGTTCACTGACAAGTTCATGATGGTTTTAGTCATTTGCTCTTCCTTCTTAGTAAAGATCGTGAGTACTGTCATCGTCTCTTTATTCATGCGTATGCCTTTGCGTGACTCACTCGCTATCGGAGCCCTTATGAATACCAAGGGAACTTTATCCCTCGTCGTTCTTAACGCTGGCCGCGATACCAAGGTACTAATCAATCCCTCTAACTTTCTTTTATTGACACTTTTTGGGTCTAAGAAAATATTAAATTGAATGAGTGAAAATACAAATATTATTGATAGTTATTTTATAGATTGAATAAAGTTTTCTTATTCTATCATTTATTAGTTACACTCATTGTCATTTACATTTATTCTCATGCATTATAGTACAATATATTTTAGGGTTTAGTTCTCTAACTATAGATTCCTTTTGCAGGCGCTAGATAGTCCAATGTACACTCATATGACGATCGCGCTTCTAGTGATGTCACTAGTGGTCGAGCCACTTCTAGCAGTTGCATACAAGCCCAAGAAAAAACTAGTTCATTACAAGCACCGTACGGTCCAAAAGATCAAAGGAGAAACAGAGTTTCGTGTCTTAGCCTGCGTCCATATTCTCCCCAATGTCTCTGGGATAACCAATCTCTTACAAGTCTCAAACCCAACCAAACAATCACCTCTCAACGTCTACGCCATTCACCTCGTGGAGCACACTGGTCGAACCACAGCCTCGCTACTAATCATGAACGACGAATGCAAACCAAAAGCTAACTTCTCGGACAGAGGCAGAGCAGAATCCGACCAAATCGCTGACACCTTCGAAGCTATGGAAGTCAACAACGACGCTATGACGGTTCAAACCATCACCGCGGTCTCTCGTTACACAACGATGCACGAAGACATATGTGCATTAGCCGAGGACAAGCGAGTTTGTTTCATCATATTGCCTTACCACAAACACTTGACACCTGACGGTCGAATGGGTGAAGGAAACTCGTCTCACGCCGACATTAACCAAAATGTTTTGAGCCACGCACCTTGCTCGGTTGGGATTTTAGTGGACCGTGGCATGGCCATGGTTCGATCCGAGTCGTTCCGTGGCGAACCAATGAAGAGAGAAGTTGCGATGCTCTTCGTTGGTGGTCCAGACGACCGTGAAGCGTTATCATACGCCTGGAGGATGGTTGGACAACACGTAATTAAACTCACTGTTGTAAGATTCGTTCCGGGACGTGAAGCCCTAATTTCAGCCGGAAAAGTTGCGGCGGAGTACGAGAGGGAGAAACAAGTCGACGATGAGTGTATCTACGAGTTTAATTTCAAGACAATGAACGATTCTTCCGTAAAATACATTGAGAAAGTGGTCAACGATGGTCAAGACACAATCTCTACGATCAGAGAAATGGAAGACAATAATTCCTACGATCTTTACGTTGTTGGAAGAGGGTATAACTCAGATTCTCCGGTTACCGCCGGTTTAAACGATTGGAGCAGTAGTCCTGAGCTAGGGACAATAGGGGACACATTAGCTTCGTCGAATTTCACAATGCACGCTTCAGTTTTAGTCATTCAACAATACTCTGCCGCTAACAGACAAGCTGCAGTTGCAGCAGCCGCCGCAACAACCGTAGTGGGAGCGGTCGCTGGTGTCACCGGTAATAATCAAGAATCCGTTGATGGTGGGGTTAAGATGACTCGTGATGCTGAGCCATTTATGAAATCTATGTACGAAGACGAGGATGAGGATGAAGAAGAAGAGCACCAATTTGGAATTCATAGGTAATGAGTTTTATACATATATATGCTCTTTGATTCTTATGTTTTTTTTTCTACGAGCCAGAGAGAATGTGAATGATCTTGGAAAATGTGATTGTATTCAGTTCGAGAATTTCCAATTTTCTCATATTGAAACAATTAATTTTAATGTTCTCAAAACCAATATTTTATTTCTTACATTTTTAAAATTATATTCTTTTGCATGTAATCGTGGGTCAACGGTAGAAAATGATTGATACAGGACTAGCTAACGAATAAACAGATATGCTGAGAAAAATGAAGCGTATATGAGATTTTAGGTTAGTTTTTTAAGTTACGGAAGAACATCATTTTCAAACAAAAAAAAAACAAAAAAAAAAACTATATATCTTGATATATAGGGTGAATATATCACCAGATTTGCTATATAATTAATTTCCATCGGTAGTTGATGCTTGATACTATAATATAAAAATCATCATGACAATGCTAGAAGATATATATAAGTATATAATCCAGTATATTTATATTAAGGGGTAATTCAAATATTGCTTATAAGTAGTTTATTTTCCATGTTCATATGTTTTGAGTTTTTACCATTTGTTTTATAAAACAAAAACATTTTGTATTCTCCATCTTCTTTTCCATCTCCCTAGCTAGACTACTCAGCATTCTCTTATTAGACTACCGATAACAAATTTCGGGATTTGTTTTATGTTTTTCTTTTCGTTTGTCTTCTGATTTGTCTTTATGGTAAGAACTAAAAATTGGATATACATTAATATTGTTTGTGATAAATAAAAAATGGATATTTAAAAACCCCTCATAGCCATATAAATATTCTGTGTATATTTACATACAGTTTTAATTCTCATAACTTAAGTGTATGCATATATTAGATAGGTGTATTGAACTCAGTATTTAGAGATATTTAAGTTTAAATGACAAATCATGTGTTATTAAACCATGAATTTAAAAATATCTTTTAAAATCCAGTTTTATTGGATTAATAATTTTAAATTATACACTTATATCCACTCTTATTAGAAACATGATTAGAATTTGATTTAAAAGTTTCATATGAGATTTGGGGGATTTTTTAGTTAAAAATACAAAAACCAAAATCTCAGGGTTTTAGGTGAGATTTCATAAAATTTAATAACAAAATTTATAATTCACCAAAATTTCACCAAATCATCTCTAAACTCATTCAAGCTCAAATCTCCCCACATATTCACTATAATACACCCCCTAGTTGCTAAATCACGATAAATCTGAAGAGAAAACCTTCTCTTCTTTCTATTTTTAGTTTTACATAAACTAAAGTATAGACCAATTAAACCATAATCCATAAATCTCTCCTACAAGATCTCTTTATTCTTGACAAAGAAAAAAAGGGATCTCTTCTTACTAAACCTTTTTCTCTCGAAGGAAATTTTATTAAATTTCAGATTGCCCTAATAGGCTAACATATTATTAAAAGGGAAATAAGAACGAAAAATTCAAAAAAAAACATTCTTATCAAGAAAACGAAAGAAAAGGTGAGTGATCTCGAAACCCTATGTTTGTTCTTTGGAGTCGTCCGAGAAATGTGCTGTTTCCGTTAATCGGCAAGGACTTTTTCATCTCTATCTATGCGTATGTTTGGTTTTGTCTCCACAAACATGTCTTATTGTTTCCTTTTGTCTTTTACTCAAATATTTTAATAACATTCAAAATTTAATTACAATTTTTGGGGGATAAACTAAACTTTTCACTCTACAAATCAATTTAAAAGGGTCTACAAGGTAGCAAACGAAAAGAACAAAAAGAGCCCTTGTTTGAGTTCGATCTTTTTGTCTTTTTCTTGTCTAAAAAGGAGAGGATTGAAACTCAATGAGAGTTTTTCATACTGTTTAAAATCTAAGTAGCTTTGGCTTATATAGTTCATTTGTAAAAGACACAGAGAATAAAACAGAAGACAATAAAAAAAAAGAGAGGGAGATGGAAAGTAATGGTGGAGGAGGAGGAGGAGAAGTAAGAAGAGTGAATTTAGTTTATTTCCTTAGCCGTTCGGGTCACGTTGACCATCCTCATCTCTTGCGTGTTCATCATCTCTCCCGTAGTGGAGTCTTTCTTCGAGGTTTAATTAATTCATCTTCTATTAATCTCTTTTTTTCGTTCAATCTCCTCTAAATTGTATTTAAACCGCAGATGTGAAGAGATGGTTAGCGGATGCACGAGGCGAAGCTATGCCTGACGCATTTTGTTGGTCTTGTAAAAGGTAAAAAAATTGATTTTTCTTTTTTTTTCACATTCTTGAATTTGATTATTAATAACGATATTAATCGATACATTTTTATATTGTAGGAGGTATAAGAATGGATATGTATGGCAAGATTTACTAGATGACGATCTTATTACTCCTATCTCCGATAATGAATATGTTCTCAAAGGATCTGAGATTCTTCTAACTTCTCCAAAGGGTATGTCATGTAATTATCACTATATTCCATAATTGGTTTATTAGGGTTCTTAATTACGGCTTTCCAAAAACAGAGGATTCTTCTCATGTGGAGAAGAAAGCTTGGGAGACAAGAAACGGTGGTGACGGCGGAATAAATGCTGAAGAAAAACTCCAGAAGTCGAAATTAACATCGGAGAAGATTCAAAAAGAGTCTCCAGTGTTCTGCTCTCAGAGATCGACGGCGGCAACGTCAACAGTCACCGAGGAGTCCACCACGAACGAAGAAGAAACCATCGTTCGTAAGAAACCAGATCGGAAAAAAGTATCCGGCACGGGAGGCGGTTCGATGGAGAATGGGTCGGGTAACGATGTCGAGTCGGGTCGACCGAGTGTATCTTCTACGACGTCGTCTTCAAGTTACATGAAGAGTAAGAGCTATTCGACCGTACGTGCCTCACACGTGTTACGGAACTTGATGAAGTGTGGTTTGGACACAAACGACGCCGTTTTGGTTCCTTGGAATAAGTCTAAGTCAGGGGTTTTTGGTGCGGCTTGGGAAGATGAACGCAGATACCAATACCAATACCAACAGCACAATGCTCGGTACGCTCCAAAGTACTCATCGCCCATATTTTTTTTATTTAGTTAATCAATCACTTTATTATTTATTAAAATTTTAAAATTCGTTACTTTTTAGCTGTTAATGCCACATATGATTAGTGACTAATCTTTGGCGTATATATTATTAATTAGCTGCCGGTTTTTCATACCATTGGCACTAATCTATCAAGCTAAGTCATATAATATATCGATTATCTTTATATTAATATATCATAGAATAATTGCATCAAACTGTTATATAATATGAGATTTCCCTTTATTTTTGATTGGCTTAATAGAAAAAACTTCGAAGGAGCATGGAGTGGCATAAAGATGAAGGAAACAATTGAGTTTTGTAAACCAAAGGTTGCTCCAAGCAAGCCTTTCATGGCTCCGTTATGCTCGTAAGCCCTATTTTCATCTCTCACCCATATGTTGACAACTTAATTACATTGTGACTTTTGATATATAGAATGATGATGATTCGCAATATATATAGGCAATGTGGGAAGTTATTTAAACCCGAGAAGATGCATTCACACATGAAATTATGCCGAGGGATGAACAAGAATTCATCGGCGAAGACTGATCTGACGACGGGAAATAATACCGGTACACCGAGGCGGCAACGGTGCAGAAACGTTTCCGGAAATCCATTGGAACGTCATCGTGTAGTGAGGACTAGTGCTCTTAAAGAGTGATGATAATTATATTTATAGCTCATTCTTATAAAGTATATTTAGCTCTGAAAATTTGTTCGCTAGTCCAGTGAATTTCTGTTTGAAGCCTATCATAAGCTTGGTTTTTGGCCTTAAAGTGGATTTGGATAATCTAGATTGAAGGTTTAGTAACTAATTTGATCAAGATTTCAAAATTGATGTCTTAGAAACTCCTGATTTTGTCTTCAGAAACAAAACAAAACGTGTTTAATAAAGATTTATCTAAAGACAACATGATTTTTGTCGTTTTGTTTCCGGAGGTCAAAATCTTGAATTTTCATTTTCTATAATATACTATTTTATAAACAAAAAAAAAAAAACTCAAGTCTACTTTGACCAGCGATAAACTAAACTTATATAATTTTTATTTCGTTACTTCGACGTCTCTGCCTCTGGTCAAATAAGGCTCTCTGTTTTTTTTTTGGATCTCTATTTAAACAAGTGACTTTGTCTGATAAAAGCATCAAACTCTAACTCATCGTCGATCTCAAGACAAGAACAAAAAAGTCAACGGACCACTAATTCTATTTCTTGTCAGAATCTTCAAAACATCAATGGAAGGTATGCTAATGAAAGTGGGCCTTTTTGCTCTGATTCAAGCTCTTGTGTATCTCATACTCTCTAAATCGTCGAGCGTTTTCTCTAAGTCAAAGATGATGCAGAGAGCTTACAGTTTCCGGTCAGCGAGATCCATCAGCATCCGTCGGATTCTGGCTGCTCTTCAAGACATGCCTGCTGGCGGCGAGATGTCCCCTTCTTCAATGGGATCTTCTTCTCTTGCTTCTCCTTCATCCTCACCATCGGATAGCTAAATATACGAATCATACCATTCAAATTCTTTTCTGTATAAAAAAATTATTTGTAATATCATCAATTCATCACAAAAAAAATTATTAATTCATCATCAAATTTATCTCTTATGAATTCTCTTTCTTATAATAATATATCTCTGCAAAAAAATTTTTAAAGCAAACACTTTTGTCTTAACGAAGAAGCCTACATAGGCCCAATAACGAAGAAGCCCACATAGGCCCAAT
>CM051362.1:2266318-2291318 GCA_028015245.1 Cardamine occulta | reverse complement strand
AACGATACCGCTCTGTTTTGACAAGTAGGGAAGTTAACAACACATCCTCATCTAAAGGTTAGCTACACACTGTAGCTTTTTCCTTTAATTGTGTTATCATTCAGTGGGTTATATACATTGCAGGTAAGCAACACATTTCATATAGATAACTTCCTCATTTGCATCTCCACAAGCACACAAGAGATAAATATATACGGAAATGCTGAAGCTGAAAGGCCTGAGTTCTGATATCTTGCTGCCAATGGCACGGCCAAATCCACATGGAACAGCTGCAACATCAAGATCTCCAACATGTGTTCTGATATCTTTCCTCGTGGTTCATGACATTTTGGTTTATCCATAAATGTACCAAACCGGGGAAATTTACACAATATCGGCTCTGTTTTTTTGGTCCAAATCATTGTAGAGTCAGACTCGGTTTCCTTTTATCCTTAGGTTCGTTCAACGAATCTTAACTGTTTCTCTATGTTATGTGACATGTATGAATTATAAGTTAGAGAAATTGGACTATTCTATAAAAAAAAATTGCTATGAGTGACACTCTTTTCAAATTAATGTTTAAATTTGGACTATTTTGATAAATCTCTTAAAATATTTTATCCATTAAAAACGAGGGAAAACAGTATAGGAAAAGGAAACGAAAGAAAAGATGGGATAATTCGCGAAGAAATAAGCTCAGGAAATATGATTCCAAATCTTGGTAGAACTGAGAGAACACGTTATGCATGTCTCCGTATATATATATATATATATGTGTGTATTGACCTTTCAATTAGGGCGTACTAAAAAAACGTAAGAAGGATAATAACAATGGTTAGGCGGGAAGATGAAGAAGAAGCAATATGGGTATTACTCAAGCTCAAACACTCACTGCCTATGGAGACGAAACGGAGTGTTGTGGAGGCAATGGAGAGGGAAGATAGAGTTTTTATTCGAGTTCCACGAAAGAAGAGAACCTTGAGGATTCCTATCTGTTATTCTTCTACTGAAGCAGTGGCTAAAGAAGACCCTCCTAAGGCCGAGTCTTCCAAAAGAAACAGCAAGAAACGTCCTCTTCTGGTTCATCCATTGGAACAACAACAACCTAAGAAACCAAAACGTAAGGCCAATGGTCGTTTTGATGACGCAGGAGCCTCTTCTTCTGGAGAGACAAAAGAGCCGACGCCGGAGTGGCTGTTGCGGTTGATTAGAAGCAAAAACGGAGAAAATCCAAAGAAAATCTTAAATAAGGGTTTGACCGCAAGCGATGTCGATTTTGGCAAACATCGTCTCTCGATACCTCTCAGCAAGATCGTTGATGCGGATTTCTTGAACCCTGCAGAAGAAAGGATTATAGATTTACAATATAGGAAGATTCGCAAAATAGGAGTAGACGCAACACTCGTGGCTTCTGATCTAAGGGAATTTGAGTTGAATTTGAGGTTATGGCCTATGGGGAATACTCATTTATTCAATTTAGTTTCAGGGTGGAATGATGTGGTCAAAAATTGCCGTTTAAAGGAAAATGATCAGATTCGCCTCTGGTCTTTCCATGCTAACGACAAACTCTATTTCGTTTTCGTTCCTCTTTTGCCCCCACTCATTCCGTAATTCTAAATACGGGACAATGAGCTCAAGGACAAACCTAATGATGGCTTGCCCTACAAGAAAGCTTGGTTTTATTTTTTCTTAGGGTTTTTTGGTGCTCTAAGGTTTTTAGTTAAGAATTTATTAGTTTCTTAAATTTTCATTTGGAGTCTTGAGATTCTTTTTAGGTGCTTGCTTACCTTCGTTGAATATTTTGATGTTATCAATGATTTAAGGATTTTTTGCAACGATTATTTTATTAGTGCATTTGTTTCTCAACACATATATATAACTGATGAAACAATTAAATTTCGAATCTCGTACTCCGGTTCAGTAAAATTTTGTAACCTTGTTCATGATGTTTCAGTTTAGTTAAAGATGGACAAGTACCAAACCTGAGAAAATTGGAACTATAATAAGAGCTCTATTTCTGGGGGAAACTGTCTTCAATATATCCATCCATCTTACCATGAAGATTACAGAGGAACGCTCAAGCTACACTGGGCTCAGGAAAGCATAACAGAGAAGCCCACATAGGCCCAATAACCAAAATCCAGTTAATTGAGGAAAAAGAGAAGACGCAACTTTTATTTGGTGGAAAAAGAAATCCCCTTTTTCATAACTAAAAGTATTGATTCCTTTATCAATTCTACCAGAGACACAAATTTTGCTTAAATGATGTAATGTTGTTTATTTTTTTTTCCACCAACTAAGTCGTGAATTATACAAGTTCTACTGTAAATGAGTTACAGTCTTTCTCTCCACAAATTCACCGAAAAAGAAGGATAGCAAATTTATAGTCATCATTCATCAAGTTCACAATTGACTTTTTTCTTATTTTTGCAAAACAATATATACGAGCTCTATCTGAGATGATGTTTCTGTGTCCTTATCTTCACAATTTCACATGGGAGCTTAAATTAATTAGTATTTTGATTCAAGCGTAATAAAACAGAGAAATGACGTGAGACCTTGTTAAACTAGAGAAACAAAACGCCAGCATGTTAGTTGAGCCCTGTCACCATATATTTATTCATATCTTTTGGAACCATTTACAATTATATATGAAGATGATTTTTTAAAACATTTTAGTACTTGTAATCGGAAATCGCCACAAATTCCTCTTTAACAAAGGCATGACGGAAAAGTTCCTTCTTGCAAATTTCATGTTTGTTTTCTTATAAAAAATGACTCAGGTTTGGAACTTTTGAGACCAATAATATGATTTATGTTACCTTTTACTTTCTTTATTTTGGTTGAAAGATTGGGAAAAAATGGAGAGAAAAACCTTAGATGTTACTTTTTTATACTATGGTGGGAAGATTGTATCTCGACTAGCGATGTGCGAGGATAATATCTCACATCACTGGTTTTGAGTTTTGACTAATGGACAAATTCGATGTGACACTAATAGAATCATTGGTTTTTAATAGTCACTATGAAATATTCGTCTAATGCGAAAAGCGATTGAATTAATTACTTTTATTTTACTCTAGTTAATTAATGTTTAAATTACTTATAATTATTCATTGGAAATTTGACTGGAGAATAATAAGTTGGATGATCTCTGAATTCAACAAACACGCTTGCTCAAAATTGATGATGATCCAAAAGAACAGAAGGCAATCATGTCTCTCAATAACTAATTAATTGAATATACACCTTCGTTATTACGAGTTCTGACTAATCTCATTATTTTATCAAAGAGGATAAAAAAGTCTTTGTTATATTTATAATTATTTCTCGATTATTAGTATTAATTGTTGTTAAACAGAAAACGACCCAGCAGCTTTTAAAAATATATGACGTCATATATATATAAACATACGTAAAAGGTGACGTGGACATATATAATTGGTTTATCAATGAAAGGCTGCAAAAAAGGAAAGGTCTACCTACAAGAAACTTGGCGCCTGTCTTGCAGCCGTTGCTTTCCTCTCCGGCGTTTTCTCTTTCTCTCTCTCTCCGACTTTCGTCGCCGGAGACTCGTTTAAGTGGCCGAAGAAAGAAAAATGATAGCTTTTTTTTTACTACTGTTCCTCGATCGCATCTGAAGCTGTTTTAGATTTTGGCTCCTCTGTTTCTCTCTCCTGCTCTGTTTGTCGTCAGGTGATTCTTTAATCTATGGGTCTTTTCACTGTTTCTGGGTTTCATTTTCAGCTCCGAGAAAAAATGAAATTGGATGTCTTTTTCTGATTCTGCCTTTCCCTTATCCGATTCCTAGGGTTTGAATTTTGCTCCACTTGACTAACTTGACTTTTTAGTGAGACTAGATATGCTCCGTCTTCTAGGTCTTGTATTTGGAGCTGAATTCGAAATCGGTTTCATTGGAGATTTTTTTCAGTGTTCTCAAAAGCTTGAACCTTTCTGTAGTTAGCTATGGATTATGGAATGGAGTAGTTAAAATATCTGTTTGTGCTTTACATCGTCGGCTACTTTATTTGGTTTTTGGGGGATCAATTTCGATCTTTTGTTTCTTTTAGAAAGAAAACAGCTTTTCGCGTTTACTGCGCGTACAAAGGTATTAGCTTTTCTGAGGATAAATCGGAAATTTTCTTCTCAATTAAAGTAAATCTTTACTATTTCTCAGTTGGATCCTACTCCTTTGTCTTTTTTCTTTCTATAGCTTGGGTCTTTAAGTTCACAGTCTCTCAAGTTTTTGACAAGTGTTTAATCTGGTTGCTCAGGTTGATTGTCGGGAGATTTAGAAGATGTCTCAAAGAAGGGAAACTGATCCGCCTCCGCCGCAGAGGCGGATTCTGCGGACTCAGACTGTTGGTAGTCTCGGAGAGGCTATGCTTGATAGTGAAGTGGTGCCGTCTTCTTTAGTTGAGATTGCTCCTATTCTTCGTGTGGCCAATGAAGTTGAAGCTAGTAATCCACGAGTTGCTTACCTATGTGAGTTTACAACAACTTGATTCTGATTGATAAAAGTTTCATTGCTCCTCTTAAATGATTTTGAATAATAAAATTCTGGATGATGATGTTAACCAGGTCGTTTTTACGCGTTTGAGAAGGCACATAGACTTGATCCAACATCAAGTGGACGTGGTGTTCGTCAATTTAAGACCGCACTTCTTCAACGATTAGAAAGGGTAAATGAATGTGAACATTTGATTCACTAACATATTGTGTTTAAATGTTTAACTCATGCTGTGTATGTTTTCGATTACTTCTACAGGAGAATGAAACAACTTTGGCAGGAAGGCAAAAGAGTGATGCACGTGAAATGCAGAGTTTTTATCAACACTACTACAAGAAATACATCCAAGCTTGGTCAAATGCTGCTGATAAAGCTGACCGGTTTGTGTGTTTACGGATTTTTTTCTTCAAATTTGCGGTTTTCCTTACAACATTACCCCTAACTGTGTTTTCCATTCATACTACAATGTTTTACCCTTAGTGCTCAACTTACAAAGGCCTATCAAACTGCTGCCGTTCTCTTTGAAGTCTTGAAGGCTGTTAATCAGACAGAAGATGTGGAAGTGGCTGACGAGGTGAGCTGATACTAGATATTATGCAATGTTTCCATTCTTGTGCGAATCTTTACAAATGCTTTGGCAAAACATCTTGATACTCTCATGATTTGGATTATACCAAATTGTTTCTGATCATCCTTTTTTTCTGCTGTAGATTTTGGAAACCCACAATAAGGTGGAAGAGAAAACCCAGATTTATGTGCCTTACAATATACTTCCCCTCGACCCTGATAGTCAGAATCAGGCTATAATGAGATTGCCTGAGGTTATCCAGCTACTCAGCTTAACTTCTATTTTTCTGTTTTATTGTCTTTCAGTCCAATCAATATGTTTGAACACTGTGCTGCAGATACAAGCTGCTGTAGCTGCTCTTAGAAACACAAGGGGTTTACCATGGACAGCAGGTCACAAGAAGAAGCTCGACGAAGACATTCTAGACTGGCTTCAGGACATGTTTGGTTTTCAGGTGATGATTTTGCTTATTTGACTAAAATTTGTTTGTCTGTTACTGATTGTTATTCAACCTTAAAATTGCAGAAAGATAATGTATCAAATCAAAGAGAGCACTTGATCTTGTTACTTGCTAATGTCCACATCCGACAATTTCCAAGACCTGAACAACAACCAAAGGTATGTATTTTGTTGGACTTTGATATGATGATTTCTTTTTTGGTCTCTGCCTAGGCAGTTGTGCTTGCGCTAAGGAATTCTGTACAATATGTTCTCTAGTTGGATGATCGCGCCTTGACGATAGTGATGAAGAAACTTTTCAGAAACTACAAAAAGTGGTGCAAGTATTTGGGTCGGAAAAGCAGCCTTTGGTGAGGGTTTCTCATTGTAATGCCCCAAAGAGTTTTCGTATTTTTCTATCTTACCAATATAAAAGAAAGATATGCTGCATATTATGTGCCTTATACTTACTGTCTACTTATCCTCATGTTGGCACTTGAAGGTTGCCGACTATTCAACAAGAGGTACAGCAGCGTAAATTGCTCTACATGGGACTTTATCTTTTAATATGGGGAGAAGCGGCAAACCTGAGATTCATGCCAGAATGCCTCTGTTATATATATCACCATGTATGGATCCAATTTAGTCAGTCAGATTTCTTATTATTTGTGAAGAATAACATTTTTCTAGCTGCCTAAGTTTAATTATGATTTGTCATGTCTGCTCAGATGGCTTTCGAGTTGTATGGTATGTTGGCTGGTAGTGTTAGTCCAATGACAGGGGAGCACGTAAAGCCAGCTTATGGTGGTGACGATGAAGCTTTCCTTCAGAAAGTAGTGACTCCTATATACCAGACAATAGCCAAGGTTACTTGCTTCAGCTATTGTAGTCATAGCCATCTTTTTTTTCTTGAGCTTTCCTTCAATCTACCCATTCTTTTCTTTTTTTTCATCTAGACTTTTGTGCATTACAGGAAGCAAAGAGAAGTAGACAAGGAAAGTCAAAGCATTCTGTGTGGAGAAATTATGATGATTTGAATGAATATTTTTGGTAAATGCAAATGATCATCTTATAACCTTTTTTGAATGTCACATTATCCTTTAGAATTCTGGGTGGTCTAAATTCTCTGTCCATGTAACTTTGCAGGTCAATTCGATGTTTTCGCCTAGGGTGGCCTATGCGAGCTGATGCGGATTTCTTTTGTCAGACAGCTGAAGAACTTCGACTTGAGAGAAGTGAGGTATAAGTAACAGAGACTAAATAATGAGTCGTACATGTATTTTTCTGCTTATGGATCATAAACTTGTAATCTTAACTCTTAAGTGTTATGTTCGTAATTAATCTTGCTGTTTTAGCTTAGACTGATTGTCATATCTGAGAGTTATTTCAACCAGTACATTGTTTTACGTCATTTGCCTCAATTTTTCTGTATATATAATTTCATGATTTATGTTCATAATTTTTCAGATTAAATCAAATAGTGGAGATCGGTGGATGGGCAAAGTTAATTTTGTTGAGATACGCTCCTTCTGGCATATATTTAGAAGTTTTGATAGAATGTGGAGCTTTTACATTCTCTGCTTGCAGGTACCAATATCTTGTAGTTAGTAAATTTGTCTTTCTAAATATTGCATTTTCTTTATGTTAGTTGATGTATCATTTCTTGTTTAGGCAATGATTGTTATTGCATGGAATGGATCCGGAGAGTTGAGCGCCATCTTTCAGGGTGATGTCTTCCTAAAGGTTTTGAGTGTCTTCATTACGGCAGCTATACTAAAGCTTGCACAAGGTAATGACGCACTAAGGAATGCCATTTTCATGTAGCATATGAATAGCTAGCTGAAAATTTTCTGATGGTTTTTTTTTTCTCTCTTTCATATCATGCATCTTATATATACATCTTCATCTTGTTAGTTCTCAAAATGTAGGGAGTCCATGTGAATGAGTGGAAAATAGTTGTTTTTAGTGCCCTCTCTAAATATGATGTTTTCCTACTAATTAATTGGTCTGGCCTTTGCAATCATCTGGTTTCGGGTGTAAATGTTTCCATGACATTTTCGTTTCAGTTTTCTGACTGTTTGTCTTAATATTTCAGCTGTCCTTGACATAGCCCTCAGCTGGAAGGCAAGACATAGCATGTCACTCTATGTAAAACTCAGATACGCCTTGAAGGTTGGTGCGGCTGCAGTATGGGTTGTAGTCATGCCAGTTACTTACGCGTACAGCTGGAAAAACGCTTCTGGTTTTGCTCAAACCATAAAGAATTGGTTTGGGGGACACAGCCATAATTCACCTTCTCTTTTCATAGTGGCGATTCTTATTTACTTATCCCCAAACATGCTTTCTGCGTTGCTGTTTTTGTTTCCATTCATTCGGCGTTATCTTGAAAGGTCTGACTTTAAGATAATGATGCTGATGATGTGGTGGTCTCAGGTACTTTATTCATGTGCTTGAGAAAAATGTTTGTCTATGAATGTTAAACCGAAAAGGTGGTCTTATTAGGTTTCTTTGTGATACAGCCTCGTCTGTATATAGGAAGGGGTATGCATGAGAGTGCCTTGTCACTTTTCAAGTAAGTAGCCTCAAACTTACACCCTTAGGCTGAAATGTTGTCTGGTTTTTCAGCACTGCTTAATGATGAGGCACAAATTATTTTTAGGTACACCATGTTTTGGATTGTTCTTCTGATTTCAAAGCTGGCATTCAGTTATTACGCCGAGGTATATTATTTTTTTGTATTGAGTGTAATATAACATGAACAATATGCAATAAACATTTATTTGAAAGTTGGATTCTCTACTAACAGGCACTGAGATTCTAGTGATTTATATCAGTCCACAAATGTATATTTCTCATGTTTTCCATCTTCAAAGCAGATTAAGCCCCTTGTTGGTCCAACCAAAGATATAATGAGAATCCATATAT
Source organism: Cardamine occulta (assembly GCA_028015245.1). Lineage (NCBI taxonomy): Eukaryota > Viridiplantae > Streptophyta > Magnoliopsida > Brassicales > Brassicaceae > Cardamine > Cardamine occulta. The sequence continues at coordinate 2,282,898 of CM051362.1, read as the reverse complement.
CCGTCTACAGCTGGCATGAGTTTTTCCCTCATGGTAATGGATTATAGAATGTCAGGATTTGCTTATTGCGTAACGCTGTTTTATTAAATAACTCTGCCATTGTTTCTTTGGTTTTCTGCAGCCAAGAGTAATATAGGCGTTGTCATTGCGCTCTGGTCACCAGTTATTCTCGTGAGTTTGCTCATACTGTTCATTCTCATATCTTCTTTCGTTATTATGGTTTCTCTTATTGTATGCTAACTTCTAAATGCAGGTTTATTTTATGGACACTCAAATATGGTATGCTATAGTTTCAACTCTGGTTGGAGGTTTAAATGGAGCTTTCCGCCGTCTTGGAGAGGTTTGTTGTTGTATTCCTTCTTTATACTTATTTACATTATAGTTTCCAAGTGAGATGGTGTCTTAAAAGAAGTTTGTTTCACTTCAGATCCGAACACTTGGAATGTTGAGATCGAGATTTGAGTCCATACCTGGGGCTTTTAATGATTGCTTGGTGCCACGTGATAAGACCGAGAATACAAAGAAAAAGGGATTTAAGGCGACCTTCTCTCGCAAGTTTGATCAGGTCTAGTTACTACTGTTTTGCTTAGCTATTTTCACTATCCTTTCTCTTTATCAGAACTCTATTTAAGGTTGTGTTCTCTTTTGGTATTCAGCTCCCATCTAGTAAAGACAAGGATGCAGCACGGTTTGCTCAGATGTGGAACAAAATAATCAGTAGTTTCCGAGAAGAGGATTTGATTAGTGATAGGTTCAGTCTGGCTTTGAATCTTTTCATCCTTATCTCAGTCTGAAAATGAAAGCTAGTTACAGGTTTTTGAAAAAGAAGTTACATATTTGGTTTGACTTTTGTGATAATGTTGGTTTGTGTATAGGGAAATGGAACTTTTGCTTGTGCCATATTGGTCTGACCCTGATTTGGATCTTATCCGGTGGCCACCTTTTCTTTTGGCTAGTAAGGTGAAGATTTATCTTTTGACTTATGTCTGGTGTTACATTTTCCGTTCTTGTATTCTAATTTTTGACGCGCTCATGTTTAAATGTCATAGATCCCAATAGCTTTGGATATGGCTAAAGACAGCAATGGAAAAGACCGTGAACTGAAAAAGAGATTGAATGTTGACAGCTACATGACTTGTGCAGTTAGAGAGTGCTATGCCTCTTTTAAGAATCTCATTAAGCATTTGGTTATCGGAGAACGAGAAGGACAGTAAGTTTTAAAATCCCTTACCTGTCTTCCAACAAAGGATATACATTACCATGTTCTAACTTATTTCTTCTTGTACAGGGTCCTAAACGAAATTTTCTCCAAGATTGATGATCATATTGAGAAAGAGACACTGATAACAGATTTGAATCTGAGTGCTCTTCCTGATCTATATGGCCAGTTTGTTCGGCTAATCGAATATTTGGTACATGCTTTAGCATCACGATGTTGAATTAATATCTCTATCAAGCTTAGCATGAATTTAAGGAAATAACCAAGCTTGGTCTACTTGCAACAGCTAGAAAACAGGGAGGAGGACAAGGATCAAATTGTAATTGTCTTGCTGAACATGTTAGAAGTGGTGACTAGAGACATAATGGAAGACGATGTCCAAAGGTAAGACAATTTGTATGAGCTGTCTTTTGAGTGATCAATCACTTTTTGTTTGAAGCACTCTGATTTAGAGTTTTCGTTCCATAGCTTACAAGAGACTACCCAGAATGGATCTTATGTCAAGTACGACGTCATGACCCCTCTTCATCAACAAAGCAAATATTTCAGCCAACTTAGATTCCCAGTTTACTCTCAAACGGAAGCCTGGAAAGAAAAAGTAAGTCTCTTCCTTTATTTCATTTATCTCATTCTTGTTTCCATCACAGTGGTGCATTTGATCTCTTTGACATGAGGAGTATCTAAGTGGTTTGCCTGCTTTCCTCCTTTTTTGTTCTTTTGCAGATCAAGAGGCTTCACCTCTTGCTTACTGTCAAGGAGTCAGCTATGGATGTCCCGTCCAACTTGGAAGCTCGAAGGCGTCTTACTTTCTTTTCAAATTCATTATTCATGGACATGCCTGCTGCACCCAAGATCCGCAATATGCTTTCTTTCTCGTAGGTTCCAGTCACTTTCAACTTAATCTATGGCCATCTTATGTACATTCATCTATGGATGCGTTCTCCATTCTCTTAGTTTCATATTTGCTACAAGCAGTGAATAAATGTGAAAATCAATAGCCTTTCGATATCTTAACATCTCCCATTTTGCTTTTGCACAGGGTCCTAACACCATACTTTGCAGAGGATGTTCTTTTCTCCATATTTGGCTTAGAAAAGCAAAATGAAGATGGAGTCTCTATACTTTTTTACTTGCAGAAGATCTTCCCAGGTTTCACTTGTCCATCAGTCTAATTTTTTTCATCTTGAACTATTATTGTGTTTGAGCTATCAGCTGAGTCTATGCCTTACTTCAGATGAATGGACAAACTTTCTGGAACGAGTTAAGTGTGGCAGCGAAGAAGAACTAAGAACAAAAGATGAGTTGGAAGAGGAGCTTCGTCTATGGGCATCTTACAGAGGCCAAACTCTGACCAAAACTGGTATATAGACTTTAGCGTCCTCTCTTAATCTTTTATCGAATGAAATCTGCTTCATTTTTCTAACTGGAAGAATTTTTATTTTGATAAACTTGTTTGCCTGATATGATATCTGATTTGTATCAACAAGTTCGAGGCATGATGTATTACCGAAAGGCTTTGGAACTTCAGGCCTTCCTTGATATGGCAAAGGATGAAGGTGCTTAAAGAATATACACTGTGATTTCTTTTGGTTCTTAGAAAGTGTGAAAGCATTCCTTAAACTACCTTCGTGTTTTTCTAGAATTATTGAAAGGCTACAAGGCTCTGGAGTTAACCAGTGAAGAAGCATCAAAGAGCGGAGGGTCACTCTGGGCACAGTGTCAAGCACTTGCTGATATGAAATTCACATTTGTGGTTTCTTGCCAACAATACAGTATTCAAAAGAGATCTGGTGACCAACGCGCTAAAGACATATTGAGACTTATGACAACGTAATGTCTTCATTCTTTCATCCTTTGATCTTCTCAGTTGATTTGTTTTTAATTTCTTAGCCTCACTAGTTAAGCTTGCTACTTCTTTGTGGTAGGTATCCATCTATTCGTGTTGCCTATATTGATGAGGTCGAGCAAACACATAAAGAGAGTTATAAGGGGACAGAGGAAAAGATTTATTACTCAGCTCTTGTGAAAGCTGCTCCACAGACCAAACCAATGGATTCTTCTGAATCTGTTCAAACACTAGATCAGGTATAAAAAGAGAAAACTAATTAAAATACTTAACATTTTTGGTGCCCCTCTTTTCCCAAAATACCAGGATGAGTATAATCCTATGCAGTAGGGTCAGAGGATATTGATGCTGCTGTTTTATTTTCCGGAGAAACTGAGTTTATATTTCTTTTCTGTCAGCTCATTTATCGGATTAAGCTCCCGGGACCGGCTATACTAGGAGAGGGAAAGCCGGAAAATCAGAACCATGCTATTATTTTTACACGCGGAGAAGGGTTGCAGACAATAGATATGAACCAGGTGCATTTATTTTCTCTTGCCTAGGATGTGTCGCCTAGTAAATCTCATTTATGCTTATGATTAGTTACAAGAATGATCACCATTGGAGATGCTTAACCTCTAAAGATTTGGTAAATAGGATAACTACATGGAGGAAGCTTTTAAAATGAGGAACTTGCTGCAAGAGTTTCTTGAAAAGCATGGAGGCGTTAGATGTCCTACGATTCTTGGTCTTAGAGAGCATATTTTCACTGGAAGGTACTAACAGTATGATCTTATATCTGTCTTCTATAATTATAGTTTCAGTGCACTTATTGATATCTTACATTTGTGGTTTCTTGTGGCAAGTGTGTCTTCTCTTGCATGGTTTATGTCAAATCAAGAGAACAGCTTTGTAACGATTGGGCAAAGGGTGTTAGCTAGTCCCTTGAAGTAAGTTCTTCCCTGTTCTGAAACCTCTGAGGGGAAATCTTGATATTGTGATATTCAAAGTTAATGTGTTCTTTCTTTTGCTGCTCCAGAGTACGATTCCATTACGGTCATCCAGACGTTTTTGATCGTTTGTTTCACCTTACCAGAGGTGGTATCTGCAAAGCTTCTAAAGTCATCAATCTTAGTGAAGACATATTTGCAGGCACTTGCTTGATCTCCTCTTCTCTGGATGTACACATATGATGTACTTCATATATTTTTCATGTTCTTATACCTTTTTTGCTACTTTCAGGTTTTAATTCTACTCTTCGTGAAGGAAACGTAACTCATCATGAATATATACAAGTTGGTAAAGGGAGAGATGTGGGCCTCAACCAGATCTCAATGTTTGAAGCAAAAATCGCCAATGGAAATGGCGAGCAAACTTTGAGTCGTGACCTGTACAGACTGGGACATCGATTTGATTTCTTCCGGATGCTGTCTTGCTATTTCACCACTATTGGGTTCTACTTCAGTACCATGGTATGTTGAGATTCTCCCATTCTCAATCACTATATATATGAACATAGCAGGGTTTTTTCCCCCCCAATTCTGAAGCCATTATCTGTGTTTTTGACAGTTAACCGTGCTCACGGTGTATGTATTTCTTTACGGCCGGCTATATCTAGTACTTAGTGGGCTTGAACAAGGATTGAGCAACCAACGAGCTTTTCGTAACAACAAGCCTCTTGAGGCAGCTCTTGCTTCTCAATCATTTGTGCAGATTGGCTTTCTGATGGCTTTACCTATGATGATGGAGATTGGACTTGAGAGGGGGTTCCATAACGCATTGATCGATTTTGTCTTGATGCAGTTACAACTAGCTTCCGTCTTTTTCACGTTTCAGCTCGGGACAAAAACGCATTACTATGGAAGGACTTTGTTTCATGGAGGTGCGGAATATAGAGGAACTGGTCGCGGGTTTGTGGTGTTCCATGCCAAATTTGCTGAGAACTATAGGTTCTATTCCCGTAGTCACTTTGTGAAGGGCATTGAGCTAATGATTCTACTACTCGTGTATGAGCTATTTGGCCAATCATACAGGGGTGTGGTTACTTATATTCTGATAACTGTTTCGATATGGTTCATGGTCGTGACATGGTTGTTTGCTCCTTTCCTATTCAACCCGTCTGGTTTCGAGTGGCAAAAGATTGTTGATGACTGGACAGACTGGAACAAATGGATATATAACCGGGGAGGAATCGGTGTCCCTCCTGAGAAAAGTTGGGAGTCTTGGTGGGAGAAAGAAATGGAACATCTTAGGCACTCGGGGATCCGTGGTATCAGTCTTGAGATTTTTTTGGCATTGCGCTTCTTCATCTTTCAGTATGGACTTGTGTATCATCTCAGTACCTTTAAAGGCAAAAATCAAAGCGTTTGGGTAAGCTAAGCTTTATAACTACTTCCCTCTGAGTAATTTAATCCCTTAACTATCGAATGATAATGACTCTATTTTCAGGTGTATGGAGCGTCATGGTTTGTTATCTTATTCATTCTACTGATTGTGAAGGTATGAATCTTTATGCACATTCACATTTGATTTTCTCGCAAGATTCTAAAAACATTGTGTTGATCTCTTCTATGTAACGATCACTGTAGGGTTTGGGCGTGGGAAGGCGAAGATTCAGCACGAATTTCCAGCTTCTATTCAGAATTATAAAGGGTCTTGTGTTCCTCACATTTGTGGGGATTCTAATAACTTTTCTTGCACTTCCTCTAATAACAATCAAAGACCTATTCATCTGCATGCTTGCCTTCATGCCAACTGGTTGGGGAATGCTTCTTGTAAGTCTTTCTCCTCCATCAAAAACTCATCTGTTTTGACTCTTAAGAAGATACCAGTTTTGTGACATTTAGCTTCGTTTTTGTGTCCTCAATTTCAGATTGCACAAGCTTGTAAGCCTCTGATCCAACACCTAGGGATATGGTCATCTGTTAGGACTCTGGCTCGGGGATACGAGATCGTAATGGGCTTGCTTCTGTTCACACCGGTTGCGTTTTTGGCTTGGTTTCCTTTCGTGTCTGAGTTCCAGACAAGGATGCTCTTTAACCAAGCTTTTAGTAGAGGTCTGCAAATCTCTCGTATTCTCGGTGGTCAAAGAAAAGACCGGTCTTCCAAAAACAAGGAGTGACATATACACATATTCTTCATGTAATTGGCGTATGTGTAAATATAATGGTTTGCTTTCCAAGTAATTCAGAATTAGTAGCAATAAGTTAGAAACCCTATCACTTTCATAGAATATAATATATATATGTTAACTTTTTTCCCATTGGTTCAAATCAATTGTAGAAGAAAGTGAGACGTATCTTTTGTCAACTGAAAGACGGAACATTGGTCCTCATTTCTAAAAGACTCAAAATAAGATGTATATCATTTGAACTTTTCTACATGGGACATTTTCTTGTTGTCTGATAAAGAATCATTGCTTGTTTGCTATTTTTATAATACAAAATAAATTTATGAACGCAAGCAAACGAAATTACTCTGTACATCGTAAAAATTACATAAAACTATTATATGAATGAAATGAAGTTGTTTGTATTACTATTTCCATTGGCATGTAAACGTCAAATCTGCAAAAAAGCAAACACAAATTTGGATTTTATAGGATGGAGCATCATCACAGACGTCACAAGTTATCTTGTACAATTTTGCGTATGCTTGATGTATACGCATATGCATGTGCTAACTCAAAACCAAAATCCAATTGCTCATCTATATTTTTTTATATATATATATACATATGACATGCACAGATCTACAAAGCAGACACATATTCTCGTATTGAACTCACTTCAGTGAAAAAAAGAAAAAAAAAGAGAGAAAATAAATGGCGCCATCGCATGTTCTACTGGTAACGTTTCCGGCTCAAGGTCACGTGAACCCATCTCTCCGTTTTGCTCGTCGGCTCATCAAAACAACAGGCGCACGTGTCACTTTCGTTACGTGTCTCTCCGTCTTCCACTGCTCTATGATCCCAAACAACTACAACTTCAACAATCTCTCTTTCCTTACATTCTCCGACGGTTTTGACGATGGAGGCATTTCCACCGCCGAAGACCGTCAAAACCGGTCCGTGAATCTCAAGATTAACGGCGCTAAAACCCTATCGGATTTCATCGAAACTAGCCGGAATGGTAACTCTCCAGTGACTTGCTTGATCTACACGATTCTTCTCAATTGGGCTCCAAAAGTAGCGCGTAGACTTCAACTTCCCTCTGCTCTTCTCTGGATCCAACCCGCTTTGGTTTTCGACATCTATTACAATCACTTCACCGGTAACAATTTCGAGTTACCGAATCTTTCTCCTCTCGCAATCCGTGATCTTCCTTCTTTCCTCACACCTTCCAACACGAACAAAGCCGCATATGAAGCGTTTCAAGAAATGATGGAGTTTCTCAAAGAAGAATCCAACCCTAAAATTCTCGTCAACACATTCGATTCGTTGGAGCCAGAGGCGTTAACGGCTTTCCCGAATATCAAAATGGTGGCGGTTGGTCCTTTACTTCCCTCGGAAATGATCTCAGGAAGCATCAAATCAGTTAAAGATCAAAGTAGTTATAAACTTTGGCTAGATTCGAAAACAGAGTCCTCTGTTATTTACGTTTCCTTTGGAACAATGGTTGAGTTATCGAAGAAACAGATGGAGGAACTAGCGAGAGCACTCATTGAAGGGAAAAGACCGTTCTTGTGGGTTATAACTGATAAACCAAACAGAGAAAAGAAGACAGAAGGAGAAGACGAGATAGAGATTGAGAAGATAGCTAGTTTTAGGCAAGAGCTCGAAGAGGTTGGGATGATTGTGTCTTGGTGTTCACAAGTGGAGGTTTTAAGACACAAATCCGTAGGTTGTTTCGTGACTCATTGTGGATGGAACTCCACGCTGGAGAGTTTGGTTCTCGGCGTTCCGGTGGTGGCGTTTCCGATGTGGTCGGATCAACCAACGAACGCGAAGCTTCTTGAAGAAAAATGGAAGACAGGTGTGAGGGTGAGAGAGAACGAGGATGGTTTGGTGGAGAGGGAGGAGATAAGGCGGTGTTTGGAAGCAGTGATGGAGGAGAAGTCAGTGGAGCTGAGGCAAAACGCAGAGAAATGGAAGCGTTTAGCTATTGAAGCGGGTGAAGAAGGAGGGTCGTCGGATAAGAACATGGAGGCTTTTGTGAAGGAGATTTGTGGAGACTCTATTGTTCAAAAATTGTGTGAAGCAGAGGAGATTAAAGTAAAAGACAAAAAGTTGGTTAGTGTCTAGAAGTGGTTAACTATGAATATTATTTGCTGACACGAAAATACTCTCCATTATTATATTATGCCTTGAATAATGTTCTATTACAAAACATTTGATTGAATCACTTTGTTTATCAGTTTAATTTATTGTGCCCATGATGAAACTAAACCAATGTATGAAATGTGGTTGGTTTTTGCCTTTTTGGTCACGTCAATTTATTGTACTAGTTGTTTTATTTGTCAACAAATTTATTGTAGCTCTAAGAAGTGGTCCATGCATGGTGGAATGAATATTGGGGAATAAAAGATATATATAGAAAGCGAATGAAGTATAGAAAAGAAGATATATAGAAAGTAAAGAAAGAAATAGAAAAATAGAAAAGTTAAATTGGAAGAAAAAAAAACCTTTTCCTCTAGAAACGAATACATTGGCTTGGTAAGATTCCATCAGCCTGTTTCACCAAAAAGGAAAGAGGAAAGATAAGCTATGTAACCAAGCCTGGGTGGTTTTAAATGGTGGATAGAGACGGGATACTCAGTTTCTTTTTTGATATTCGGTATTGGGAGACAGAGACTCATTCCAATTCATCAAAACATTATTAGGCGGTTTTTAATATTATGTGGTCTATTGAATAATAATGTCTCAGCTTCTCTTCCCGGATTCGACGATGGAGTCATCTCCAACACCGACGACGTCCAAAACCGGTTGCTGAATCTCGAACGTAACGGCAAAAAAGCTCTATCGGATTTCATCGAAGCTAACCGAAACGGTGACTCTCCTGTGACTTGCTTGATCTACACGATTCTTCCCAATTGGGTTCCAAAAGTGGCGCATAGATTTCACCTGCCCTCGGCTCTTCTCTGGATCCAACCCGCTTTGGTTTTCGACATTTACTACAATCACTCCACCGGAAACATCAACTTCCCGAATCTTCCTTGTATAGAAATCCGCGATCTTCCTTCTTTCCTCTCACCTTCCAACAAGAACAAAGCCGCACAAGCAGTGTATCAAGAACTGATGGAGTTTCTCAAAGAAGAATCCAACCCTAAAATTCTCGTCAACACATTCGATTCGTTAGAGCCAGAGGCGTTAACAGCCATCCCCAATATCGAAATGGTGGCCGTTGGTCCTTTACTTCCTCCGGAGATTTTCACAGGAAGCGAATCAAGAGAGCAAAGTAGTTACACACTTTGGCTACACTCTAAAACAGAGTCCTCTGTTATTTATGTTTCTTTTGGAACAATGGTTGAGCTATCGAAGAAACAGATAGAGGAGCTAGCGAGAGCACTTATAGAAGGGAAAAGACCGTTCTTGTGGGTTATAACTGATAAACTCAATAGAGAAGCGAAAATACAAGGAGAAGACGAGACAGAGATTGAGAAGATAGCTGGTTTTAGACACGAGCTCGAAGAGTTTGGGATGATTGTGTCTTGGTGTTCGCAGATAGAGGTTTTAAGACACGGAGCCGTAGGTTGTTTTCTGACTCATTGTGGCTGGAGTTCGACGCTTGAGAGTTTGGTTCTAGGCGTTCCAGTGGTGGCGTTTCCGATGTGGTCGGATCAACCAACGAATGCGAAGCTTCTGGAAGAAAGGTGGAAGACAGGTGTGCGGGTGAGAGAGAACGAGGAAGGTTTGGTGGAGAGAAAAGAGATAAGGCGGTGTTTGGAAGAAGTGATGGAGGAGAAAGCTGAGGAGCTGAGGGAAAACGCAGATAAATGAAAACTTTTAGTGGTTGAAGCTGGTGGAGAAGGAGGGTCTTCGGACAAGAACATAAAGGCTTTTGTGGAGACTCTGTTTTAAAGTTGTGTGAAACAGAGGAGGCTAAGGAATTTAACAAATCAAAACATCTTGTTGGCATAACAATCTATTCACAAAAGCATCTGCAACTTAATATGTATGCATATCATTATTAAAATTCTCACAATGTGTCTTGCACAGATTCATGTTGTAGGTTATTCATGCATATATTGAGTGTATGAATTATTGTGCACCTTTGTTTGATTCAATAAAACGTCTATGTATTACCACTATATCTAATGTAGTAATGTTTGCTGGAATATATTGTGATTTACATTAATTTCCTGGTGCACGTAATTTGTTAGTCATAACAATTAATTTAGAAAGTGAGTTACAGAAACGTTGTTTGGTACTTGGGATAACTAAAATACATCACTATTTTTTAAAAATTAACTTTATAAAAATTCTTATAAGAATTTCCGAACCTTTCATAATGTTTGTTTCCCTTATATTTTTGGATTTAGAAAAATATATATACTATTAGAATGCAAAAAATTACTCAACTTTTATAACATCGTATATGGTTGGTGTATCTATTTAAGGATTTATGCGAAATTTTTTTTTATTATTTGAAGATTTGGTCAATGGTAACATAACTTGATGAAACAGTTGGCAAAAAAATTGAAACCTAAATCATTCTCAAGTATCTATCTAACAATTACCATTACTGTTCTTTATTAACCCTAAGAATGGAATGTTTGTAGAGACGACTCTTTACCTCATAAAATCTCACTCCGATCACAGTTTCTTCTTGGGTCGCCTAAATTTACAGAAACTGTAGATCGATCACAAATTTCAGAACCGAAAGGACCAATTTTTCCATCCAATTTCGTCAAATTCACCTCCGATCTGTAAACCATGTCAGAGATGGCGAGTATGGATCCGGAAGGAATCGATGGAGTTCGTATGACGTGGAACGTGTGGCCTCGTACCAAAGTTGAAGCAAGCAAGTGTGTGATCCCTGTCGCTGCTTGTATATCTCCGATCCGTTATCACCGTGATATTCAACCCGTTCCTTATGCTCCTCTTCGTTGCCGTACTTGTACCGCCGCTCTTAATCCTTTTGCTCGTGTTGATTTCACCGCCAAGATCTGGATCTGCCCAATTTGCTACCAGAGAAACCACTTCCCTCCTCATTACCATGTTATCTCCGAGACTAATCTCCCTTGTGAGCTGTATCCGCAGTACACAACCGTTGAATACACTATTCCCAACCCTTCTCAGCCCACTGGTGTTGGGAATTTTGATCATAGTGGTGCTGTTTCTAGCCAGCCATCACCGTCGGTGTTTGTTTTTGTTTTGGATACGTGTATGATTGAGGAGGAGTTTGGATTTGCCAAATCTGCGCTTAAGCAGGCGATCGGATTGCTTCCGGAGAATGCATTGGTTGGGTTCGTCTCGTTTGGGACGCAGGCGCAAGTCCATGAGCTAGGGTTTTCTGATTTGACCAAAGTTTATGTCTTCAGAGGGGATAAGGAGATTTCTAAAGACCAGATTTTGGAGCAGTTAGGGCTTGGTGCTTCTGGGAGGCGAACTCCAGTTGGTGGCTTTCCAATGGGGAGAGACAATTCCGGCTATTCTGGTGTTAATAGATTCTTGTTGCCAGCTTCCGAGTGTGAATTCACCATTGATTCGGTGGGTTTTTGTCAGTTTATCCAGTGGAGTTTTGATAAAGTTTATGCTTATCTTATTTTTCTGATCAAATTTGTTATTGCGTATAGCTGTTGGATGAGCTTCAGACGGATCAGTGGCCTGTCCAGGCTGGACGTCGCCAGTCCCGGTGCACTGGAGTGGCTTTTAGTGTGGCCACGGGACTGCTTGGAGCTTGTTTTCCTGGAACTGGGGCTAGAATTGTTGCTTTAATTGGAGGACCATGTTCTGAGGGACCAGGCACGGTAACTCCATTTGTTATTGCCCTTCTTTCTAAAGTTGCTGTGACAGTTTGCTTGAGGAAATCAGGAGAAACGTTGGCTTTTTTTTACTTTTGAAATTGTTCAATATTTGGTTTATTTTTCATTTATCTGTTGCAATGGTAATGGTGACAGTTGGCCATGATAGTTAGGGGTAGATGAGATATTTATGCTATTTTTTGTTAGCGGTTTTGTTTGAGCATCAGATTTCTTATGTAGCCTAAGTAGGATAGTTATGTTGTTTTAAGATAGCTTGAATTCTGAATCGCTAGTCTATTAGGATGCAATCTTGAACTATGATGGATTTTGTCCATGTTCTGCTGAGATACGTGTGGGTGATACGTCTCCATATAATATGACCATTTATCTTGCAAGTATCTTGGTCGTCAAAGTGGTTATAACGTTCCTTGTTAATTATTTGCCCCTCTGAGACCAAGTTCTTCGTTGAGTTAGTACTATCTTTGGTTTTTGCAGATTGTGTCAAAGGATCTATCAGAACCATTGCGTTCACACAAAGATCTCGATAAAGATGCAGCTCCATTTTATAAGAAAGCGGAGAAATTTTATGATGGTCTCGCAAACCAATTGGTAAACCAAGGTCATGTACTGGACCTTTTTGCATCTGCACTTGATCAGGTATTTATTTTTCCTTAATGTTATGATCATGTTTAGGTATCTTATGGAGAAAATCTATTATAACATATTTCTGCTCAATTATTTACAAGTCCCAACGAACTTTCTTGCTTGAAGTGGAAGAATGTTTTGATTAATTTTCTTGCTGTTTACTCTAGCTTTACTTGCTGACATGGAATTCTGTTAAACTCTGCTTTAGTTTGGATCATAATTATTTTGTCTGTGTTTTGAATGTTAGGTTGGTGTTGCTGAAATGAAAGCTGCGGTTGAAAGAACTGGGGGACTTGTTGTTTTATCAGAAAGTTTTGGCCATTCTGTATTCAAGGATTCCTTCAAGCGAGTATTTGAAGAAGGCGAACAGTCTCTCGGCCTTTGTTTTAAGTGAGCTGCCGTTTATATCATTTGTCCATGCATGCTAATTGAGACTTTCAAATAATTTCGCCATGTCTGTTGCATCAAAGACATTTTCAGTTTGTCGCATTCTCACTCGTTTTAAAATCACCGTTTCAGTGGTAGCCTTGAGATCTACTGTTCGAAGGACATAAAAATCCAAGGGATTATTGGACCTTGCGCGTCATTACAAAAGGTTGAACCTACTCATGCGAGGAAGCTTATCTTTCTGTCTTTAATTTATGGTAGATAGCTTAACAGCTATGCTATTTTGGAAACGATTGCAGAAAGGCCCAAGCGTTGCTGATACAGTTATTGGAGAGGGAAATACTACGGCATGGAAGATGTGTGGCCTAGACAAAAGTACTTGTTTGACAGTCTTCTTCGATCTTTCTTCTAGTGATCAATCAAATACTCCTGGAGGTGTAAATTCCCAGCTATATATACAGTTTATGACAAGGTACCCTCTTCTTGCAATTCCGGGTTGAATATGTTCACCAAAGTATAGAAATCTAATCTTAAATATATCATTGCAGCTATCAAAATTCAGAGGGTAAAACATTACTTCGAGTTACAACTGTTACCAGACAATGGGTAGATACTGCTCTTAGCACAGAGGTTAGCACACTCCACATTATTTCCAGGAAATTCCCGGATTCTGTTACTTCATTATGGATTTCTAAATTTAGTATTCAGATGTGTTTCCATACCCCAAGAATGGTTGAATATATCATTGCCTTTGTATTGGTTTCTTTGATACCTTTGTTAGTCTTTACTGTTTCATAGCCTTTAGCTATTAGTGTGAGGGTTGCACGGATAGTCCACTTGACTAGTCTCTAGATAGGCAAGAATTTTCTTTTTTAAAATAGCATCTTTGAGTTGGAGTGGACAGTTGTCTGTGCTATGGCTTGTTGGCACATCATTTCCTTGTTAATTAATACTAAGGCATCAGTTACAACTAGGACTTTTCAACTTGGAGAATATAGTTTTCTAAGTTATTGTTGAGTTTGTTTAGAATTCTAGAGTATGCACCCACATTTCCTTATGTTTACCTTCCTGGCATTTAGTTATGGCACAGTCTGGTGTTGCATGTTTGTGTTCTACATTTGTTTTTTTTTGCTTTTCATTTCGAACAGACTCAGCATGGTCTTTTTAACCTATTTATTCTTTGCACACGGACATGGATGCTAATGAGGTGTGTAACATCTGCAGGAATTGGTGCAAGGTTTTGATCAAGAAACTGCTGCTGTGGTGGTGGCTAGATTAGCTTCTTTGAAAATGGAAACAGAGGTAATTAATTCAGTTCAGGCACTTGCTGATTTGCATTTTACCAATTCTTATTTATCGTCTTGGGACAAAAGTGCAGAAAAAGGTGTTTTGTATGTTGGACTGTGAAACGGTTATGTTTTTCTATCTTTATTCCTTTATTTGGAAACTATATTCGCCATTGTTTAACCCAGGCTCTGTGTTTGGTTATCAAACTTATTAACTACCGTCAATTATGTTTTTTCTCAGGAAGGGTTTGATGCTACGCGATGGCTGGACCGGAACCTTATTCGTCTTTGTTCTAAATTTGGTGACTACCGGAAGGATGATCCTGCTTCATTTACTCTAAATCCAAACTTTTCACTATTTCCCCAGTTTACATTTAATCTCCGACGTTCACAGTTTGTGCAGGTAAGTGTGAAATATGAGAAGCGATAAATTTATCTCTGTAATATCTGGTACGCCCATCCTTAATTTGTCATCTGGTGATATTGGTGGTAGGTGTTCAACAATAGTCCAGATGAAACTGCCTACAACCGCATGCTGTTGAACCGAGAAAACATTTCAAACGCAGCCGTTATGATTCAGCCATCTCTTACAACATATTCGTTTAACTCACTACCTCAACCTGCATTGTTGGATGTAGCTTCCATCGGTGCAGACCGTATCCTCTTGTTGGATTCTTACATTAGTGTTGTCATTTTCCATGGAATGACCATTGCGCAGTGGCGCAACATGGGGTATCAAAATCAGCCTGAACACCAGGTAATGAATATGCAAGTTGCAATTGGCCATGTTTTTTTTCTTGAATTTCAGCCCCATATGTTTCATTTGATCTCTTTATTTGTCAAGGCATTTGCGCAACTTTTGGAAGCCCCTCAAGAAGATGCTCAGATGATCATCCGTGACCGTTTCCCTGTACCGAGATTAGTTGTATGTGATCAACATGGATCCCAGGTTAGTGTTTGAACTCTTTCATCTCTGAATTCGTAGTTGAATTTTTATGTTTGTTAGACTTTGAGTGATACATTTGGCAATAATGGACAGGCAAGGTTTTTGTTAGCAAAGTTAAATCCGTCTGCAACATACAACAATGCAAGCGAGATGAGTGCGGGTTCTGATATAATCTTCACGGATGATGTTAGTCTTCAAGTCTTCTTCCAACATCTTCAGAAATTGGCTGTTCAATCTTGAGAACACAGAGGTCTCTATCTTTCTCTCTTACTCACTCCACTTCGTTGTAGAATTTGTCATTCTGAGGTTTCGCCCTAAAACTTAATTACAGATGAGAGAAGTCTGAGACAAATACAAACAAATAAAGAAGATGCAGCCATAGCTCACCAAAAACTCCTCAGTGTTTTAGTTTTTTTTTTTTTTTTTTTTTTTCATACAGTCATGAAAGACTGCTTCTATCTACTTTCAAGTGAGGTTTTTGTTTATCTTATTAGTTATTCCAACAAATTTTGTAGTTTTCTCGTTTCGTCATAGTATTTAATATTTTCTCCTTGTTTTCTTTAAGGCTGTATCTGAAGATAAATGTTGAATCAGTTTCGTTATTACACAATTAAATTATTCGCCGGCTTCTGATGATGTCTGTTCATATATCCATATACTATTTGAAATAGTCTTATACATATATATATATATATATATTGATACATATAACTGAGATCCTGGGAACATAGATTGAAAAGCCCATTAGACTCCATATACTAATTGAAATAGTCTATTTCAAGTGCTCTGCGAGTGTTTTAGATAACTTCCTCCTAAATCCAGGAACAAAATTTGACGGGTAATTTTGTTTTGAAATATTAATCATCGAATGCATTCTCTCTTTAGTAATTATTGGGACGGAAGTTACTTTGTTGAGGATTCAGAGAAAGGGAAGATTTGGAAAGCTTTGATAACCAATTGACTACACGCATATATGTCATGTAACCGAATAAGCCGTAAAATGGTTTTGACATGAGTTGAAGTGAAGGTCAAAGACAGTTAAAGGCAATAAAACAGCATAATTAGATCAAACTCAAATTTGTAGTCCAAAACAACAATATTCATTCCCAGCTTTCAACGAATTTATAAATAAAATAAACTTCTTATTGAGTAACTTTCGAGGGAGTTATTGGAGTAAACCTATTCTGGAGGGAGTTGATTGTCAGTAGAAGATCATTCATTTCGATTTCGTCTCTTCCTCCTTTAGGCATTGGTATAGAAAACTGCACAAAGAAAGAAGAAGGTACTGCTTATAATGATTCAGTATCATAAATAGTGTGAACCTGCAATGCATATATGGAGTGTGTTTTGGTTAGATTTATGCTTATA
>CM051362.1:2241218-2266218 GCA_028015245.1 Cardamine occulta | reverse complement strand
ACGACAACAAACTTACTATAGTTCCTGCAAGTGGATTACGCGGTTTACTCACAGCTTCGGTGGTGGTGCCATTCTTGTCTATTGTAACCGCAACCTTGCGTATTGTGCCGCCATTCCCGCACTTGGGACAGAACCCTGCTCGAATGTCAGAATTTACTGTGTAGGAAGCTTGGGGAATTACTGTGTTGCAAGCATGGCATTTCCGGATCCACCTGAAGATGTAAAAAGTGTACTTTTTCTCAGCTATAGAAAGTTTATAAAAAAAAGGAGTACGTACCTCTTCAGTTGGTGAATTTGCATTCCTCCTGGTGCAAGCAAACGCAAACCCATTTGAAGAATAACATTTTGCATTGCATAGTCACCGGTAATACAAGCTACACTGGACGGATGACTTGTGTCCACAATCACGTCTCCAGAGTTGGATATTTCCTTTGTCTCTTTTTCAAGTGGAGGAACATCTCTGAGATTTGTGGTGCCATGAAGCAGAGCCTCAAGAGAGTATGTCAAAGCAATCAGCTTGCGATCCACATAAGACAGATGGAAAATCACCAGTAGCTCTTGCAAATTTATCAACTGCACAGAGATGATGCAAAAAATTAAGACTCATTCCAAAACGCTTCTTCTACAAATTTCACCAAATACTTATTTTATCTACCTTTACTGGGACATACTAGTTCATAATTGATCCCTAAGAAATCATTGGTTTACACAACATTTAAACCACAACAAAAACTGTACATGGAAATCTCAATCAACCCAAAATTAAATATCAAAACTTTAAAACATATGTTTACTCAAAAGTCAAAAGCATCATCTTTTCTATGCATCTCAAATCAGTATTCATCAACAAAAACTTGAAATCCAAAGTCTACACATAAAAATCAAAACCAAAAAAGATGATGCAGAAGCTTAGATATGTAGTCACAGAAAACATGCATAGATTATAAAATTGGCTATATGGCTTCAACTCATATGCTATTTGAAATAGCCGTATACATACAAATGAGATCCTTAAAGAGTCATCATAACAACTCCATATACTATTTGAAATAGTCTATTTCAAGTGCCTTTTACAACTTTATACACATAACCGATCGAGGGCTATAACACAAAAGCAAAGCTCGATCGCTTTCTTTATTTATTCTTTTCCTAATGCTCTCTATTTTGAAACTTAAACGAAAACTCTTGGAACGGACTCGACTGGCTTGATGTCAACCTCTCGCAGCTCCAACTTGAGCCCTTTGCCTCCTCCATTGGCCAACGGATGGATCCCATGCTCTGGTCCCTTCATATAAGCCCTTGACTCTCTTTCCTTCTCTATCGATATCCCAAACTGCTTCTCCGTCTCTGCAAACATCCATTCATCATGTGTTTTGATCATCATTCATGTCCCTGCTAAACTAAGTACTAAGTACTAACTAAACGAATAAGATAAATAACCAATTTACCCTTGATCATTTCCGGATAAAGTTGACCGTCTCGAGTAACGGCCATCATGAGATTAGGCAAACCAATGGGGAGCTCATGCCCCAACTCGACTTGCCAGAAATGGAAAACTTTCCCATAAGTCTTAGCAACTTTTTCGAGATCTTGGCGTTGCATTACTTCGGGAACACCTGGCATGAACAAGAAACCTCCTTTAACTTCCCACTCATGAGTATGCCAGAGCTTCTTTTCATCATCAGGCAATGTCATAAAGAGCTTCTCTGTCACCATGTACTCCAAACCGATCAGACGAGCGTTCGGATCAGGACCGTCGTAGATCAGACACTGACGCATGTCCTCATTGATGTGGCTACAGAAATGGTGTGCCTCCACTTGTCGGGTCATGTCATATGCATAAAAATGAAACCTATGATGTACACAAACTCATATTAAAATAGGAAAGTTCCATTATGCTTTCAATTATACACAACTCCACATGATGTATTGTCACATAGGTTAAGAGAGTGAGAATAAACGATTTCAGAAGCGTACGCGCAGAGATGTTGGTGGATTTGGTTAAGGGGAGCGAAGCTTTGTACGGCTGCAGCTGCGGTGTCAACCATAGAGGTTCCGGTCTTCGTTGGTTCTCCTGGAACCTTTGGTCTATCTTTCGTCGATAAATGAACCGCGGTCTTTGTTGGTTCTCCTTGAACCTCCGGTTCATCTTTCATCGATAAATGATCTGCCTTCTCCATTAAACTAATCGACTACTTCTCTTTGTTTCTCTATAAATTATGTCTGATTATAAGTTTATAACTAGCGGGAAGTGAAGAAGACGGTGGTACATGTGGGTTTGGTCTTATTAAAAAGAAGTGGGCATATGCATGGACTATGACACGTGGCAGACACCGAAGGTGTCACCGAGTGTGCGTGGCTCATTTGGCTTCAATTTAGGATAATATAAGAACTACTCAATATGTATGTAATGTGTCGAATCAGAAGCTGATTATGATAGTGAAACTAATTTGGTGAAGACAAATATGGTGGATACGTGTACACGCGATTTTATGGAAAAAGGAACAAAATTATTGAAGAATTGTGACGCATGCAAGAACCAAACCCCTTGTGGCAACCGAGTTGGACATGTTTGCTTATGAGCAAGTACAACACGTTCTAGGGTTTTCAGAAAACGAGGTAAAACTCATATTAAACAACAATTCCGTTTGTGAAGCATGCAAGTCCATAGCTTCTGGGCTATATGAAGACTCGTCTCTGTTTGACACAACAATTCCGTTTGAGGCTACTAAACAAAATGTACATTCGAAGTTGAGGATCGTCCAAACTTAAGCTTAGGAATCGCGATAAATTGATTGAGCCATCCACTTGAGATGCAACTGAAGCTTTCCTGATTTGGATTCGTCTAATGGGAACCAATCTTTGTATTCCTCTTCCATTATGACCCTTGTCAACGTCAAGATGCATCTCCCGATGTAGTCCTGCACACAAAGTAAAGCCACAATTCAAGCGAGGAAAACATCATTTTGAGGCAATGAAACGGAATCGAGATAGTTAAGTAACAGTGGCTTTTGCGATTAGGTTTTACCTTTCCAAAGGTGTCGTGGTCCCACACTTCAAGGACTAGCATATCGTGTAACCCGTCTTCAACTACGAAATCAAAAGTCTGGTTCCAAACCGGGTTCAAGCTGTCATTGACAACCTGGTGAAGCAAAATTACAATTAGTTAGATATGAGGACGATGAAACAAAAGATAACTTCGATATCTCTTTGATGCTTAATTGAGAGATCTTACCCGAGTTTTGCTTTTAGCACCTGATTTCTTCATCGAGAGAACAACATATGGATCAGCCTTCCCCATCAGATCTTGTATTGGTATCTCTTCTGCAGATATAACTGTCACAGAAAGTACTCCTCTTACAATGATATCTTTTCTTCTACGTGTTGATGCATTTTCTTCCTCTGTTGTGTCATTCTTGAGCACTCTCTCCAAGGAAGTCATCGATGAAGAGGCAAAAGGATTTACAATGCCGTTTCCCGAACCGAAAGGGACGTATAGTAGCTCAAGGTGAACCTAAATTACAGAGAATCAACAGTAACATGTATTCATTAGCCATCTACGGATACAAGATCACAGGATTTATAGGCTATGACGATCTAATCTGGGGAATTTTATAGCTGAACTAACCTCTCCACGGTTCTTGTTATCTCTCTGGATCTCTAAATCTTTGACCAGCTTCAACCAGACGTCTTTCACTTTACCAGGTTCAAGTTCACAAAGCCTGACTTGGGCACAACCAATAAGCTCAGATGCTTGGACACCCTCGTCATCATATATTCTGACCACTATATGTTGAGTTGACGCATCTTCGACAACAAATTCAAAATGCTCATTCCAGATGGGATTCAGGTCATTATTCTGATGGGAATAAATCAAATTCAGATCATCCTGGCAGGTTTAGTACAAAAAGAGAATAAAATGGACTACTTACAATTGTCTTGCTTCTTTTAGTTTTTTCTCGCAAAGGGCGTATAAACAATTTTGCAAAGGGGTCCGATTTTCCCACTAGATCTTTGTTGGTCAAGTTCTTCGCTTGCACAAGCTTCACCTCCAACATTCCCACAGGTTTTAGCTCCAGATCGCTGGGAAAATAAACACAAGAAAAGCAATAACCGAAATCCAAAACCAGAAAGACAAGCACCTACATTTTGCATTGACATTTCGATAGTGCTATAACACAAATAGAAAAAAAATCGAAAGGAAAATATGTTGAGCCTTAAACCCTCTATGAAAACCATAATCATTACGTCAACAGTTCAACTTCACGTATTAAATCTGAGGTGTACCTATAATCACCAGGTATGATTGGGATGACCTTCCGAACAGGCCATGTGATAGAATCTTCCACAGCATCCCGTATTGTTTCCTATTACATATTAACGTACTGGTAAGTGTCATATGCATCACAGCCTCAAGGAGAATCTAAAATATTACAGCATTGCATCACTAGCATCATGCAGACCGCTGGGTAAGCAAATGAGATGGAAAAGGAAAAGAAAACTATAAACTTGGACTATGATTTTACAATAAAACAGTCAAAGTCTAAGAACTTACGCTATTATTTCAATAAAACAGTCGATAGATAAGGTAAACACATGGTTCCATCTATCTTTTATAACAAAATCATATGCTTAATAGGAAAATGCAATAAGCAAAAAACTATGTCCATTCTCAATCACATGTACTTAATAGTTAAATTACCATCTTGATAGTTTCTTCCCTCAAACTCCAGAATGACATAAAGATTTGGCAACAAGAAAATGAATTTAGCAGTGACAAAAAAGGAGAAACATAGTCTGATAAGAATTACGTATTAGTTCCAGATAAATTGTGCAAGAAATTTTCAGTGAATTAACTAAAAGAAATCGATTGTCCCGACACTAGTTGAAAATGTGTCATTAGTAACAGATGAATGCATTTTTTTTTTAAATTAACAAAACCAAGAGAAAGAAATAGTAGGCCAAACCTCAATAGCTTCAGAAATTCCAGGAATTGCTGAAATGTCACCTCCAACAACCTTAAGGGTGAAGTCCAATTTTTTCTGCAACATAGAATTGGATGTTTTCAGCTCAACAACAGACAAAACTGATCATTGCCAGACGAAGATTTGTGTCACCACAGCTTTCTTCAATCAAGCACACACAAGTGCATGCTCAGGTATGCAAGCACGAGGATGCAACAACATTAAGAAAAAGTTCTAAGAAATAAAAAATTAGGAACTCTCTTAGTCGATTAAAACAGTGTTATGACATACAGCTTCAAGGGGTACGAACCTTTTCTCTAAGAGAAACACTGACAGCTCCAAAGCAAGGAAAGTCATCAACTAGTGGCCTAAAAATCAGCCTGAAAACACCAGTGAATCCAATATTTTTCACCTAGAAAACAGAGAATTAGAAATCAGTATCAGTCAGCTTATTATTGATCAAACAAGAAAGTTTAAAATATAATGGTTCCTTCACTAGTTCTACAAGAAAGAAAAACTAACAAATAATATAAAACCTGTTTACTTCCAGAAAAAATATTTCCCAGAGCGAACTTCTAGAAAAAACCATAGTAGCTATGCAGGAGTTATATTGTCACAAAAATCAAATCTTTTTATTAGATCCGGAACTTGGGCTCAGCCTATAAGTAGACGCGAAAAGGCATTTCCAGCAGAATATGGTGTGAAATCAGATCTCAAGAATCAATCTCACGGTTAATAAAAATAAGCAATCGAGGACAGGCATGAGGCACATATCCTGTACCTGAATTGGAAGAGAAACACCAACTAAGGTCTTGACGCCAAGTACTATATTTGGATTTCCATCCCATTGCATATCAAGTTCCATGGTCATCCCATCTTTATCACCATCGATAATGGAAACACCTAAAGAAAAACAAGGAGCACAAGCAGACTCAATTTCTAAAGCAACAGCACAATGTTAGTTTGAGATTATGGCTCCTCTTTTTGCAAACTTAAAACATCCAATCCACAAAAATGTAAAGAAGGATATTGCTGCCTCTGGCTATTATTTTTCTAGTTGAATTTTAATCCACTTCTCATTCTTTTATTCAGTTGCATATTTCCCATTTGACATGAATTCAATGACTATCATAGAGAAGTAGGTTACAAGGTGGAAACACGTAAAAGTAAGAACAATCTTGACGAAGAATGCAAGCTCAAGCTCAAGATTAATATGAAGTAAACTAAAGCGAAAAGTTCAGAAGCAAAGGGATTTCACCTCCGAGAAAACATGATCCAGTAGCACAAATTCTGGTACCTCACAACAGAACACAAAGCTACAATTGACCGCAGGAAAGAACAAAACTAACCTGTAAATTGAGGTGCCACGGTACCAAGAGTAAGCTTAGAAAATGTTAAGGAGGAGACAATGGCAGGTCTATATTGCTCGAGAACAGGCTCCACAGATGCCCTTATAAGCTCAGAGGCTGCCTAAGCTCCAATGAATAAAAACAACGATGTCTTCATCCATATTACAAATAACATCTCGATGAATTTGAGAAACACAAGACATAGAAAGCACCCAAACATACCTCATCAACATAAGGCCAGATCTTTGTCAAGTGATGGTTGAGCCAAGTCAACTGAAGTAAATGAACAGCCAAAGCAACAGGAATCAGATAATAAAGAGACGAGCATACACTCACAGTCACGAGTATGAACAAAATCTACAATTTTGATGCAAAAAAAAAAAACTCAACTTCTGACGCTCGGAGAAGACAACCCAGGAAGGATAAAACTCAGGAGGCAAAAGCTTCCTGGAATCCAGCACCGTCATTCTAGCAAAAGCAGCCACCGTATTCGCCTGATAAAAGAATCATAAAGAGCTGACAAATCTGGAAAGCGTAATTGTTCAAAAGGAAGTGAGGTGCTCACAAGTTCAGAACGAAGCTTGGATCGAGAATTCTCCAACTTAACAAAGCCTATGATGATGGCGATTCCGACGACGAGTCCGATTACAACCCCGACTATGAACCCCATTATTTTTTCTCGCCGGATTTCGAATTGCGGCAATGTCAGTACTCCTTAGTTATTGACAACACACCAGATTCAGTTTCGCGAACGAGAAAAGTGTTTATTTAATTTCTAAGAAATCTCAAAGGGAAAATTAATAAATAAAATTACAGATTGGGATTAGTGAAAGATTAGCCTCACTTAATTACAGATTATATTATTTCCAAAGAGGTCGCTACCGACTACCGACAGACGCAGACCGAAAGGTTGAGCTATAACGTCAGCACCAATAAAGAGTTGACACGTCATCTAATTGGACGACATTAAAAACGGAAAGATTTTTCTCTATCCCTATTTTCTGTTGTACCCTCTCTCAAAAATATTTTTCTAGAATGACCGTGATTTTTCTCGACATTAAAAATGTTATTTTTTGTTTGTTTTTACCATAAAATGAATAATATTCAATACATCATTATACATTTTGATTATGAAGAATATTAGATTAAATTTATACTTTAGTGATGAAGAAATTTATGGAGGATGTCATTTACTATGAATTGTTTCACAGCATATGCATGAAAATGATGAAAAATGTTGCTACTATGAAGCTGAAACTGAGTTACGTTTCACAAGCAGATTCACATAAAAATAAAAAATTGAAATACACAATATTTTCAAATTTTTCTACTCATAAACATTGCTATTTCAACATCACAACCTTCTTCATACTCATACAAAACAATATCAAATCATTACATCATATTGTAAAGAAAAGAAAACAAAATACTTCAAATGAAGATGGAAGAAGAACAAAGATGAAGAAAGAACAAGATGATGATGTCACGGCAAACAACAAGAAGAAAGAAAAAGATGAAACACATGCCTAATTTCTATTGGTCTAAAATTTATTATTTCTATTAATTCTCACCAATCTAAACTAATTACCTCTTTTTAATTCTTTAATTATTAACCCATTTTTTATTATTTTTATTACAATTTTATTTAAATTAATCATTTGTTAAATGAGGGAATGATTGTTAGTTTGGGTATATCACTTAAGGAGGGTGATGAGAGATTAAACAGGGATATAGAGAAAAATTTGTTGGTTTGGGGGCAGATTTGAGATAAAAGATTTTTATGATCGTCGCCTTAAAAACAGTTGTTTCCGATGATCGATTTAAGCAGTCAGCCAGAGCAAATAGCGGGATCCATGGAAGGTGATTCGAAAGAGAGTCAAGTCGAGTCCTCCGTGTGGCTTGAGATTAAAATCATTCCGGCGAGGAGGATCGAAGATTACTGTATTTTCTCTTTCGTATCCTCTGATAGGGTTTATTTACTAGCGTCTCTGTGTTGGATTGAAAATTGTTAGATTCGTTGAAGAACAGAGTGATTTGAATTGTTCTTTGGGGAATTATATGTAATGGAGTTATGGAGGGAGATAGAAAGATTCTGCAAGTTTCGTAGCTTCAGGTTGTAACATAATCTACTGATTTCTACTCTCAAGGAAGAAAGAAGAAGCCAATATCATTATCATAATGACAAAAGACTCATCTTTAGAGTTTCTGAAAATGTTGTAGCATCATGCAATTAGGATCTCTTTTTTTTTTTTTTCTTTTTTTTTTATAACCATGAAGCATCGTACTTTTTATTTATCGAGGATTGTTACAGGGGTTACCTGATAAGAGCATACAACACATAACAACAGCAAAACCAGAGATACAATAACAAGCGCAGATTGAAATTAAAATTGAATTGAATGTGATAGAGAGAATTTTTGAGCTTATGGAATCTTTTGGAAGAACTCAAACCAGTGGTAGAGGTAAGAAGCTTCAGCTTGATACATACGATTAGGCATGGTTGTCCGAATAGTGGAGGCTTCAGAATCAAGAGCAGCCATCTTACTTCGTAGGGTGGTCTGAATGTTTTTGATAACTTGCGGAGCTGATTTGACTTGAGCATTGTGGAGTCTTGCGTTACGCTGCTTCCAGATTTCATAGACACAAGCTTGGAAGAGCAATTTACAAATGGAGCTGAGCTTAGCGATGGGAGATGGAACCTTTGACCAAATCAGGGCAGATGAGAAATCCAGCGGAGGAGCAAAGTTTGATGTGGAGAAGAAGAACTCCCAAATAACCTTAGCAAAGGAGCATTCAAAAAACAGATGCGGGGAACTCTCATGCCCAGAGTTACAAAGAAGACAAGTTGCTGGAACTTGGAGTCCCCAGCTTCTCAACATGTCCCTAGTAGGTAACCTGCCGTGGACCAGAACCCAAAAGATGAATGAGTGCTTAGGGATTCTCTGCTTAAACCACACTGATGAAGCCCAGGGTACCAAAGGATTTGGTGGATGTAAACTACGCCAGGTTAATGTTGTAGAAAAAGCAGCTGGCTCTTATCATAGTTGTTATTAGGATCTTGGTATGTTCTTGGGAGACCTAACTGTTGATACCTGATATATATATATAACCTTTAATTTTACTTATCATAGTTGTTATACTCGTGTAGATTACTGGCTTGGGAGATGGTTCATCGAGGCCATGTTACGGTCTTAATTACTGGAGGACAAAACCAACTCATGAAGAAGTTCAGGTTTTTTAAACCTTCGTTTCTTTTTGTTTTCCATTGCTATTTATAGGAAAAAACAATGCCCTTCGTTCCAATGACAATGGTGATGGTAGAGTTTAAAATGAATATCATTCTCTTATTTTAATTTTGGTATTCAGTTTTAGATAATAACAATCTAAAACACTACCTTTGCTCTATTTCTTAGCTGCTTGCCTATAATAAAAAAAGGTACAAAGTAAAATTCTGAGGAAAGTAATGGTCCCTTCAGCAAGTTGTTATCTATTGGCACTTAAA
Organism: Cardamine occulta; assembly: GCA_028015245.1. Lineage (NCBI taxonomy): Eukaryota > Viridiplantae > Streptophyta > Magnoliopsida > Brassicales > Brassicaceae > Cardamine > Cardamine occulta. The sequence goes on along the minus strand of CM051362.1, from coordinate 2,256,403 downwards.
GCTTTTTTTCCTTAGTTGTTAAATCATCAGATGTTGTGATGTTCATTGCTGTGGTGACATAAGTGGGAAGTTGGTATTCAAAGTTAGAACTTAACCAAGTTCCAACATCACTTGAGTTTGCGTGAACGCATTCTCTTTAGTAATTGTTTTGCAGGAGTCTTTTCTCACTACTACAGCTACAAATAAAACATTTCAGAAAATACAGTTAAATCCCCAACAAGAATAATGATGTTTTGTAAACCAAAATAAATAATATATATATATATATAAACATAATTATGTTTAACATTTTGAGAATTGGTTAGTTAACAATGATTCGACATTGAACATTTAAATTTTAATAACAAATCTCTTTTGATGTAGAGTAAAGTATTTTATTTTGAAACAAATACTGATACATGTGGAAAATCACATTAAAAGAAATTAGCAGCTGTAAGACATTAATTACACGTTGTTTGTCTTTTAATGAAATACCATCCTCGCAGTTCGAGTGACGATGTAAACTCTGTTTAAAAGCAGAAAGGAACATTAAAATAAAATATATTCTGACAGAATTTCTGAGTGGTCAAAAAGTAAATTAAAAAAAAAAAAACAATCCCAAGATAGAAACTGATTAATGAGCTGCTTTTCGAAATGGAAGAAAAGTTAGCAAAAATAAAAATGCAGAGTGTGGCAAAATAGTACGTTTTTGGTCAATGTTTTGGCGGTATGAGTCCTGAAATAGCCAGCTTTGGCTTTGTCATCACGCTTTCTTCATGCCCTTTCTCTCTCTGCCCATCTCTCTTTGCTCCATTTCCTGAAACTAGCAAATCTCTCTTTTCACATTGGTTTCTAATGGAGTGGATTGGGAAGAGAATCAAGGCAAGGAACAAGGAGCGTCTTCAAGTTGTTAATAAGCGGAAGAAAACGGAGGCAAAAGCTTCTGTGACATCTCCTGCCTGGAAACGAAAGCAGAGAAGACAAACTGACGATGATTCGGATCTTGAAGACATCACACCGGCTTCCAATGACGGTCTTTCTGCTCAAGTAAATATCACACAATTTGCAAGTTTACGAATTGGGTCCGAACAGGACATATCTGTCAAGGATAGTTTGTCTAGGGTTATTAGGGATTTAGAGGTTCACAAATCAGTTCCTAGCTTCTCTAGGTTAAGAGATGGCTCTGAACAGAACTTTTTTGTGAAGAAGGACCAGTGTTCCCCTGAGATTAGATGTTTGAATGTGGAGAAGTCAGTTCCTAGCTCCTCTAGGTTAAGAGATGGGTCTGAACACAACATGTGTGTGAAGGGCCAGTGTTCCCCTGAGGTTAGATGTTTGAATGTGGAGAAGTCAGTTCCTAGCTCCTCTAGGTTAAGAGATGGGTCTGAACAGAACTTGTATCTGAAGGACAAGTGTTCCCCTGAGATTAGAGGTTTGAAAGTGGAGAAGTGCTCCGCTGGGTCTGAAGAGAACTTGTGTCTGAAGGACAAGTGTTCCCCTGAGATTAGAGTTTTGGATGTCGGAAAATCAGTTCCTGAAATAGAGATCCTTTCAAATTCTGAGTCTGAAAATGAAGAGAGACCTTCAGCCAAGAAGAAGCTTTTTGAGGAGAACGATTGCACAGTCATAGAGTCTACGAGTGATGAAGAAAATGGCACAAGTGAAACTGAGGAAGAGGAAGAAGATAGTAGTGAAGACAATAACACTAAAGATGATACCGTGGTAAACTCTCTGTCTTCTGGGGATCCATCATCTTCTTCTTCTTCTTCTTCATCATCTTCATCTTTCTCCTCGAGTGATGATGAATTCAATTTTAAGGAGGTAGTTGGAGATACAGATGATGATACTTTGAGAAAGGCCAGATCACCACCTGTTAAGAAAGTCTCTATGGCGGCAAGGAAGCCTTTGGAAAGGTATAAGAGGTCTGGTTCTTCCTTAACCAAGCCTAGAGAAGAAGCCAAGAAGATCCGGAAATCAAACAGCCGAGAAGAAGAAGGACGACAAGATGTAGTTGGAATAGTAACATATCAGCCGAGCAATGCGGTGTTCACTTGTGCTCACTGTGGCAAAGAGAACAAAGGAATCTCTAATTCTCGAGCCTCTTTCATCAGACAACAAGCATTAAGAGATGACATTGAGGCTGTGAACAACTTTACTGTTACTAATTTATTAAATTATGAAGATGCTGTTTCCATCAACTCTGGGAAAACACCTGAAAACCCATCTAGACCTGAATTGAAGAATCCAGAGACTAAAAAAGAAGTGGAACCACCTCAGAAGCCATCCACATCCAGACCTGAAATGTTCAGTTCAGAGAGAGAAAAAGAGGTACAAGCACCTGAGAAGCCATCCACATCCATACCTGAAATGTTCAGTTCAGAGAAAGCAAAAGAGCTACAAGCACCTGGGAAGCCATCCACATCTAGACCTGAAATTTTCAGTTTGGAGAAAGTAAAAGAGGTACCAGCACTTGACAAACCATCCACATCCAGACCTGAAATTTTCAGCTTGGAGAAAGCAAAAGAGGTACCAGCACTTGAGAAGCCATCCACATCCAGACCTGAAATTTTCAGTTTGGAGAAAGCAAAAGAGGTACCAGCACCTGGAAAGCTATCAAGACCTGAAATCCAGAATTCAGAGAAAGAAAAAGAGGTCCAAATCAACAACAGCTTGGGGTCGATGATACCTGCACTTGCAGAGGGATTAAATAAGTCTGTTGTGACTAATGGACCAATTGATTATGAGTCTGATTTTTCTATCAGCTCTGCAGATAAATCTGGAGATGAATCTGAGCCTGAGGTCAGGCCTAGTAACAACAACGCGGAGTGGAGAATGTTAAATGGAAACCATAAAGAAGTTGATCTTTTCAGGCTTCTTGTGAACTCTGTGTGGGAGAAAGGTCAATTAGGTGAAAGAGGGGAAGAAGAAGGAGACAAACTAGTTTCTTCACTTGAAGAGCAATATCAAGAACTAGCAAAGGAAGATCAGAGGAAATATGATGATGATGGACTTCTAATCATTAGGCCACCACCATTGGTGGAGAGATTTGGTGTGAAGGAACCTCAATCACTACCTGAGATGTCTGACTCGGAGATAGAGGAAGCGAAGCTGTGGGAAGAACTAACATTTTACAGTAAATCTAACGACGTTGGCATCGAGCTTCTTTCACAAGTAATTTCTTGTTTTCTTCAAAAACAGTACTTATATCTCCTTTTGTTAAGAATAAGGTGAATCTAACTTTATTTTTGCAGCTGGAGAAAGAAATAGCAACTGATGAAAGTCCTGCAGCACGTTGTAGAAAAGGGAACCATGAACTGTATCTTGATATTGAGATTGGTTTGAAGTGTATACACTGCGGCTTCGTGGAGAGAGAGATCCGAAGCATGGATGCATCTGAGTGGGTAAGGATTTCGAAGCTTCAGATTTGTTTTTGAAGTGAAAGGTTTGATGTTAACTCTAGTATATGTTACTTCATGCAGGGAGAGAAGAACATAAGTGGAAGGAGAAAGATTGATAGATATGACGAGGAAGAAAACAACAGCTTCATGGGAAAACTTGGGTTTGATGAAGTTCTTAACAAGAACAGCTTAAATGGGGGATGTGTTTCTTTTGAAGGAACTGTGTGGGATAAGATTCCAGGGGTCAAATCTCAAATGTATCCCCACCAGCAAGAAGGTTTTGAGTTTATCTGGAGGAACTTAGCCGGTACAATCGTGTTGAACGAGCTCAAAGACTTTGAGAACAGTGATGAAACCGGAGGATGCATCATGTCACATGCTCCAGGGACAGGGAAAACTCGCCTCACCATCATTTTTCTTCAGGCCTACTTGGAATGCTTCCCAAATTGCAAACCAGTGATCATCGCTCCTGCAAGTTTGCTTCTCACATGGGCAGAGGAGTTTAAGAAATGGAACATAAGCATTCCCTTTCATAATCTTAGCAGTTTGGAATTTACTGGAAAAGAGAGCTCAGCGGCGCTAGGACTTTTGATGCAGAAGAATTCAAGTGCTAGAAGCACGAATGAGATAAGGATGGTGAAGATTTACTCTTGGATGAAATCCAAGAGCATACTCGGGATCAGCTATAACCTCTATGAGAAGCTTGCAGGAGTTAAAGACGAGGACAAAAAGACAAAGACAGCGAGAGAAGTGAAACCAGACAAAGAATTAGAGGATATCAGAGAGATACTAATGGGAATTCCTGGATTACTTGTTCTTGATGAGGCACACACGCCTCGGAACCAAAGAAGTTGTATATGGAAAACACTATCCAAAGTGGAAACACAGAAACGTATCTTGCTTTCTGGAACTCCTTTCCAGAACAACTTCCAGGAGCTTTGCAATGTTTTGGGACTTGCAAGACCAAAGTATCTGGAGAGGCTCACATCCACACTCAAGAAGAGTGGTATGACTGTTACAAAAAGAGGAAAAAGAGCTTTGGGGAACGAAATAAACAACCGTGGGATTGAAGAGCTCAAGGCTGTTATGCTGCCATTTGTGCATGTTCATAAAGGAAGCATTCTTCAAAAGAGCCTCCCTGGTCTGAGAGAATGTGTTGTGGTGTTAAACCCACCTGAGCTGCAGAAGAGAGTCCTGGAATCCATTGAAGTCACTCACAACCGGAAACAGAAAAACGTGTTTGAAACGGAACACAAGCTGTCTCTGGTCTCTGTCCATCCTTCTCTAGTCTCTCGCTGCAAACTTACTGAGAAGGAAAAGTTGTCCATTGACGAGGCTTTGCTTGCACAGCTGAAGAAGATAAGGCTCGATCCAAATCAAAGCGTGAAAACAAGATTCCTCATGGAGTTCATCGGGTTATGTGAAGTGATTAAGGAGAAAGTGCTAGTCTTCAGCCAATACATTGACCCATTGAAACTGATAATGAAACATCTGGTGTCTCGTTTCAACTGGAATCCAGGGGAGGAAGTTTTGTATATGCACGGGAAGATCGAGCAGAAACAAAGACAGACCTTGATCAACGAATTCAATGATCCCAAATCCAAGGCCAAAGTGTTCTTAGCTTCAACAAAAGCTTGCTCTGAAGGGATCACTCTAGTAGGAGCATCAAGAGTGATTCTTTTGGATGTTGTGTGGAATCCAGCAGTGGAAAGACAAGCTATAAGTCGTGCTTACAGAATCGGACAGCAGAGGATTGTTTACACATATCACTTGGTTGCAAAAGGAACTCCTGAGGGACCAAAGTACTGTAAGCAAGCACAAAAGGATAGAATATCAGAGCTTGTATTTGCATGTTCTTCAAGACCTGACAAAGGAAAGGAAAAGATTGCTGAAGCTGTGACAGAGGATAAAGTGTTGGACACAATGGTGCAGCATTCGAAGCTTAGGGATATGTTTGACAATCTTATCGTCCAACCAAAGGAAGCAGATTTAGTTGAAGGTTTCAGCATCCTTATGCCATGAATCATTCCTGGCTTCATCTCTTCCTATAATACCATATGCTGTTTATGTTTCAAGACTTGTGTTTTGCTTTTGCGGATTGCTATTAGGAATCTTTGCTTTTGTTTTCATTTGACTTGTTTTTGCTGTGAACTTTGACTTATACAGCAAAATGGTTGATGTTGCAAAGAGTTGATTGAAGTAACTCTGAGGATGGACCTCTGAGTATAAACCAAAGCCGAATCTTTTAATATTCAAGTAGTAGGTGAAAGGTAGAATCTTGATACAATACTCAAAAATACAGAAACAAAAGTTGTTTGTGTCTTCAATCTTGCTTCAAGTATGCTTCAGACAGCCTAGAGCCAAGGCAAAAGTAACATTAAAACAGGATCGTCGTCGTGTAACAATGTTCAAGCGCATTGAATCCAAGATCACCATTGACACGCTTAAGAACAATCAGCGACAATGTACATATACAGAATCACAGATAATCCTCTTAATTTGCAAATTAACAAAAAAAAACATCATAGACAGCGGAAGAAGATATCGATTCTTTATTGACCCAGCACATGTCGTTTCATGTGTTTATTTGTTAAGACGCGCTGTCGTTTTGCTCGTTATTTAAATTCTGTGGACACAAAAATAGGCCCAACGGGCTCAACGTGCTTTTTATGCGCTTGGAGTAATAAATTGCAATCTTTTTCTTATTTGACCCATAATCTTTTAATTTCTTACATATTCACCTTCAAAACTTTTAATAAATTACTTTTAATTTCTACTTCCTTTTCACTGAATTTAATGGGTTGTTTATGGATGATTGAATCTTATTGATGAGATGGAGGAGACTCAGAAATTTAGGGACCATATGCTAAGGAAACTATCCAAGAGATTATTTTTTTTGGGGGGGGGGGGGAATTATTACGTTACGAGTTCTCAACATATTGCCAAGTAGCTAAAACAACAAAAGACAAACAAAATAATTTCTATGAGAAGGTTTTCTTATTGTTTAAATTAAACAGTTTAATAACATAACTGATCTTGCTTGAGCAAAAAATCTTCTCCTTTTCTGGAAATTTAACCTTTCTAACCATGAAGATCAAAGGGTTAAAATTAAAAATACGAGGTATATAAATTAGCTAACATTATCTAAAATCATTTATATATCCATCTTCGAAATATTAAGCTTTATTTTATTCATTTTTTCTGAAAATGCTATATGACCCGACTCTAATACAAACGGGCATTACATAGCCTACAAGCAAACATAAAGAAAGCGTGGGCCTCCCCATAATAAAAGCAAAAAAAAAAAAAAAACAGATGCATCGATTTAATTCCTATTTATGCATCGATTTAAGTATATATATAAACAATTAAAAAATTAGGTGAATCTTTGCTCCTAGTGCCTCGTAATTCTTGAAATTTGAGAGATGAGATTTTGTACTAAAAAAAGAAAAAGTAAAAGCAAAATCTTCCTAGTGTTTTCTTTAAAAGAATTAAGCTTTGGCGATTAGATGTAATAGCCATGTGAAACCATGCAATCTACTTTTGTCCCCTTCGTTTTGTTAACCCTTAAGTATGAATCAAAATCCTCTTACTACAGTTTCATGGGATATAGTGATGATGGCTTTGGCATAATGATTAAGAGTTCATATATACGTACCATCAAACTATGTATATGCTTAATTAAAGCGTTGCTATAGTAATATAGTATGTGTTTAATTAAAATATAAAAAAACAAAACAAAACAAAAACTCAAATGGTTTTAGTATATCTAGGAATTAAAAGAAAAAGTATAGAAAATATGATTTGATATGCATATTACTATATTAGTTGAATAGTGTTACAAGTTTTTCGAATAGTCAAATGGCGATCGAACAAAAAGACATGAGATTGACGTATGGTTCTGTCGAAATGTTACATAATCACATCATATTAGTTTAAAATTTTGGTATGAATTTTCCTCGAGCTCAGAAGCAAGGATAGGACCTATGAAAATTATTTACTAATTGTATCATTCATATGTTTATATTCTTAGTAAAGACAACCCGTTCAATGATAACATTCTTTCACTTTGTTTGGATTAGTATCGTGTTTTATCAAGTAAAGCGAAACTAAAAGGTTCAAAGATTGAGCTCAGCAGAATAAGAAAATTTTTTCCATATTAAGATATCTAGCTCCCTTTTGTATTGGAGATGGCAAATATAGACTAACATTGTAAATGCGCATCCATTTGACACCACTTGGTCATGTCCCTCGTTCTTTCGCCAATTGAACAAATTGGCATATAAAATACAAAAAGGATTAAATCTTCCGTTGATGGTTCTATTTATTTGTTTTTAATATATTGGTAACACAAAGATTTGTATAGTTCGATGTTTGAATCACGAATTTCAGGATATGGAAGTTTTGTTTACAAAAAAAAAGAAAGAAAGATACATCGACTTTACTAATTATGTGTTGCATGCCAAAACACTATCTTAAAAAAAAAAAAAAAAAAAAAAAAGAATAGTGTATTGCTTTGTGTTCATCTAATGCGCATCATCTTCGCTTCGAGTTCGTGGAGACAAATTAATGAAAATATTCCTGCTGATTAGATACCAATAAAATTAAAAGTCCACTCATATAATAGATAAGTTACACAAAATAAAGGAATCTTCTATCGTATAATTAAAAATGTATGAATTTGACGACACAAAAGAAAAGTATTTATAATATCGTTTCTTCTGTTTACTAGTCGCTTCTTCACCAGTCTTGACGCAAATAATTGTGTTTGTCAATATATATCGCATGTGTTGATAATTAAAAATCATTAAAAACTAATTTACTAGCATGGGCCATTTACTGTTTAAAAAACGTGTTTAAGAATACTCAAACGATGACTACAAATGGTTAAAATCATATTTTGAATATAATCATTAAGTTATACTAATGATTAATCGTCTATACGTCTGATAAGATATACAGTACGTGTTATTTATTCACATATATGCTTAATATTGCGTTTCCCATTGTCTGTAAACAAATATGAACGTATCTTGATGGGGCAAAGCAATTAGCAAAACGAATGGATGCTAATTGCTAATCATGATTAGCATTCATGAGTGTTCAATGTATGGTGGAGCTAATCTCCTTATTTTTAAGTATTTTAGATCATTTTGGTTTCGGCAGATTTTATTTTATAAATTAATTTAAAATTTAAAATATGGATAATCTATTGATTAAGCAGTCTGTTTAAATCAGATATGGGACATTGAGCTGCCCCAGCATGGAATTCTCCGCCGTCAGGCCATTATCAATTTCTTAATTATTTTTGTTAGGTATATAATTTTTCTATACATATAACAAAGGTTTGTGGTGGGTTTCAAGAAACAAATAAACAAGGCTTATGGGATTTCAGCAGTAAGACGATGGAGATCTTATATATTATAAGAATTTCATTTATACTTATTGCTTTGTACTTAACCTTAATGTCTAGTGAATATAAAAAGTGGTTAAAAATATTCAAAAAAAAAAAAATTCAAGTAAGAAAAAATGAAAGTGAAAAGATGCGAACATTACATAGGGAGTCTCAAGAAAAATACAGAAAAAGGAGAGCAAACTCCTGATATCAGTGGCGAGTGGACTTTTAAACAGTATCTTGTGTCCAACATTTGTGCTACACGGAAAGAATAAATCTAACATAAATTAATCATCTCAATTTTTGGAAATTCAGAAACTCAATTGCAAAAAAAAAAAAAAAAAAAAGGAAAGGGAAAGATGATATGGCAGAGACTACAACAATAGAACAAGATACATAGTGACATAGAGCTCTCTTTATCTCTTTCTCTTTTTCCTCTCTACCCTCCCTCTCTTTTTATCTTTTAATAGTATTATTCTTTTGCTTTTTTTTTTTACTTTCTTTGATTGACCAAAATCTTGGAGAGAAAATGTGATACTTTACTATTAACTAAGTATATATACAAACTATTATCTAACATATTACATGAAAAGCAAAATTACAAATTTGATCTTCAAGCAATATCTATAATCATATATTGTGTCGTTTTAAGCGTAACGGTTTGAAAATATGAAAATTCCAAAAAGGCCACTGCAATCCTTTACCAACACTAAACCAACCAAAACGTGTCCCGAAAATCACAATTGATTTAAACCGGTTTGCTTATTTTGTTGATTTATTGCATATGAGAGCGTTAGGTCAGGTTTGTGGTAATTGTATCCGATAATTTTATATGTTTTGTTCTTCCTGCTTTATCAGTCAACATCATACACAACTTTGGCATGCACCTGTGGAAAATTGAAAAAATTCTCTCTAGTTTCTTATTACTTTCTGTTCATTCTGATCCACTAGTACATATTAATTGCACCAACAATTATGTCTCAATTAATTCATAAAGTTTCGTTTTTATTTTAAATTAACTTAATATTCGTTCAATTAAAATTCTTATTTGACATTTGACACATCGTATCGGCTACATGATTATAATTATAAAAAAAAACACTTCTCGACTTTTGCTTTTATTATTACAAGATGTGATGATAATTTTTTTACTAGAGTTGACGAAACCCACCCCGGCATGTTTTTATATCAATCATAGATTGTCGCAGAATTCTATAATTTTATAAGATTAATTATAAATGCATAAAATATTATGTCATTCTACAATGATGCCCTAAACCTAAATCTGAATAAATTAGGTTTAGTAAGTAAATTTAGAAAATCTCGTTTCGTAAATTTTTAATCATTTCACTTCACATACTTAATTTTCTTCTCTATTTGTTGAGATGTTAAAAAAATAATTAAATTTGTTGAAAATAAAAGAATAGATAAAGTGTTACTGGCAAACAAAACAAAAATAATTAAATGAATGCGATTTGAATTATTCAGACGTTGCAAATATTAAATTTTCGTTTTGAAAATCTAATCAATGGGTTCTGTCAATCGTGATATTAAATAAGATCATTATAAAGTTAAAAAAAAAACAAAATTCAATAATAACTAATTATTATATATAAAAAAAAAAACAAGTGTGAGCAAACTTTAATATGTGTTCAAAATAAGCTGCTTTTACTTTGCCGTTTCATAGAAGGACTAAACTAAGCTCTCTCTCTTATTTCAGAAGCAAAAGACTCACTCTTCCTCTCTCTACAATTTCACTTTTACTTTCCTCATTGTCCTCTCGTCTCTGTCTACTTCAAGAATTGATGTCTCTTCAACACTTTCTCTTATTTTAACTTCCTTTTTTTCGTTTTCCATTAAAACCTTCTCTCAAGAACAAGAACAAGAACAAGAAAAGCCATTTTCTTCATTGCTTTGTCCCTCTGAGAGTTACTTCTATATTCTTATCTTTCTTTTGTTTTAGTTTCTGTCTCGTCCTGAGGGGAAACCAATTCTAGTCAAAATTTTGGAAATTTCCATCGTTTTTGGCAGTGATTCAAACTTTTTAGAAGATTTCTATTGTGTTTTTGAGTAATTTAAGGAAACATTTCCTCCTTTTTCTTCTTTGGTTTATGGAAGAATTGAGTTTCTTCTGTTTAAGGAAATAAAGAAAAGAGCTACACAAACACATTGACACAAGACGCTAGTTAAGAAGCAGAGAAGGAGCAAACAATGAGAGAAGACAAATCCAAGACCAATAAGGTTTTATATTCTCTGAATCTCTTTAACCTTTTTTGTTTATGGAATTTCAAGATTCTTAACATTCTTTTTTTATTTTGAATTTATGAAATGAAGCTGGCATGGTCCAAGAAGATGGTTAGGAAATGGTTTAATATCAAAAGTAAAACAGAGGACTTTCAAGCAGACGATCCTACTTCTGCTCGTAAAAACTCTCTCTTTATTTCTTCTAACTAATTTTGTTTACTTGTTCTTGTCTTTTTTTTCCTTGGATCGTTATGTTTGAATTTTGTCTCTTCTGAGATAATCTTAATTTATATGTTTCTGATATTGATTTGTTAATTTGATTATAGGAGTTGAAGTAGAGCAGCACAGAAGTAGCTTCTCAGCAGAGAAAGCTCCTTCCACAACAAACAAGACCAAAACTGGTAAAAACATACTAATGAGTTATGTGTAAAGTTAAAAAAATTAAATGTTACTAATGAGTTATGTGTTTCACAGAGAAACTAAGTAAGAACTGGGAGCAGCAAGCTCGGCAAAGGAGAATGAATTATGAGAATCCTAGAATCATTGATGTCCAAAACTACAGGTATAATATATACCACACACATATGTTTCTTGTAAACTGTATTTTTTACTAAAATGTAGTGTTGATTACTTTGAACAGCATCTTTGTAGCTACCTGGAACGTTGCTGGACGCTCTCCTCCTTCTGACTTGAACCTTGATGAGTGGCTTCATTCTTCAGCTCCTGCAGATATATATGTACTCGGGTATGTTTTTCTAAAGACATCACTTTTCTTTTCTTAATGAGTTTCCTTGAGTCTTCTTTTCCTCAATATCTTTGCTTTTTGTCAAATTCAGATTCCAAGAGATTGTTCCTCTTAATGCTGGAAATGTCCTTGGAGCTGAAGACAACGGACCTGCTCAGAAATGGCTCTCTCTTATCCGTAAAACACTCAATAACCGACCAGGAACTAGCGGAACCAGCGGTTATCACACGCCTTCCCCTATCCCTGTGCCTATTGCAGAGATTGATGCTGATTTCTCTGGATCCACAAGGCAAAAGAACTCAACTTTTTTCCACAGACGGTCTTTTCAGACCCCAAGTAGTACATGGAATGATCCTTCAATGCCTCAACCAGGTCTTGACCGTCGTTTCAGCGTCTGTGACCGTGTCTTCTTCAGCCACAGGCCAAGTGATTTCGACCCCAGTTTCCGTGGTAGTAGCAGCAGTCACAGGCCTAGTGATTACTCTAGAAGGCCTAGTGATTACTCCAGAAGGCCTAGTGACTACTCTAGAAGGCCTAGTGATTACTCTAGACCGAGTGATTACTCTAGACCAAGTGATTACTACTCTAGACCGAGTGATTATTCAAGGCCAAGTGACTTCTCAAGATCTTCAGATGATGATAATGGTCTTGGAGATTCTCCAAGCACTGTCTTGTACTCACCAGGTTCTGCAGCAAACGAGAACGGGTATAAGATCCCGTGGAACTCTTCGCAGTATTGTTTAGTTGCTAGTAAACAAATGGTGGGTATCTTCTTAACCATTTGGGTGAAAAGCGAGCTAAGGGAACACGTCAAGAACATGAAAGTATCTTGTGTTGGCAGAGGACTGATGGGTTATCTCGGCAATAAGGTAAGACTTTGTTCTTTAGTATTCAGTGTTCTGTTCTTTGAGTTACTTAGCCACTTTTTTATGATAATGCATCTGCTTCTTTGTAGGGATCAATCTCTGTAAGCATGTTGCTCCATCAAACAAGCTTTTGCTTCGTTTGTACTCACTTGACTTCTGGACAAAAAGAAGGTGATGAGCTAAAGAGAAACTCGGATGTCATGGAGATACTCAAGAAAACAAGGTTCCCTCGAGTTCGAAGTTCAGAAGAAGAAAAATCCCCTGAGAACATCCTTCAGCATGAGTAAGATTCATAATCTTACTTCTCATACTTTAAATTTGAAACTGGACTTCAAGAAACAGTTTTGTTGGTTTTTTACTAGTCTCTTGATGCAATTCATCATATCTTTTTACCAGCCGGGTAATATGGCTTGGCGATCTAAACTACCGCATAGCATTGTCTTACCGATCCGCCAAAGCACTCGTTGAGATGCAGAACTGGAGAGCTTTACTAGAAAACGACCAGGTACATACTTGATACTAATGGTCTGAAGAAAAGGCGCAAGAAGTTCTTTTCTGAAAAATGTTTTCATTGCAGTTAAGAATAGAGCAGAGACGAGGCCATGTGTTCAAGGCATGGAACGAAGGAAAGATCTATTTCCCACCAACGTACAAGTACTCAAGGAACTCAGATAGATACTCTGGAGATGATTTGCATCCCAAGGAGAAACGTCGCACTCCTGCTTGGTAAGTTTAGTTTCCCTATATGTCAAGAAAATTAACAAGAACTTATATGAATCTTTCATTCTGACATTTGGTTTTCTTTTAAAAAGGTGCGATAGGATATTGTGGTACGGTGAAGGATTGCATCAGTTATCTTATGTAAGAGGAGAGTCACGGTTCTCGGATCATAGACCGGTCTATGGCATTTTCTGTGCAGAGGTTGAGTCAACTCATAATAGGTTAAAGCGAACCACGAGTTACTCTACTTCACGGGTCCAAGCTGAAGAGCTCTTACCTTATTCCCGTGGATACACCGAGCTCAGCTTCTTCTAGAAACAGATACAGATTCTTCCTTTTTTCCGCTCTTTACGGTAACTTTTCTTTCATTTCTCGTTTCTCTTGCATCTAAAGTTAATAGTTTTAACCTAGTGATCATAATAATACCTGGAACTTTTAGATTAGTAGTTACCAAACCAGCAAAATTGGGACATAAGTAGATAGATAGAAATGTAGAGTCATAGTGTCAGTGACATGAGATGGTCCAAACCCAAAGGGAACCATAAGTATCAGTGGTCCTGAGGTTGTAATAGAGATAGTCTATAGAGAGACCAGTCTATAATTCTGCATTTCTTATGTGCAAAGGTGTAATCTCAACCAAGAAATGAGCCAATGCCTTCTCTCTCAGATCATTTAAGATCACCCAATTGATTTTGATTTCCCTGTAAATAAGAAAGGGACCCTATTGATCTTGCATCCGGCTTAGGATAAGGAACACAACATTGAAGCTTGATAAGATTGTCCACTCCACATTCTCATATCTTTGTCTTTTTCTTGTCTAACTGTTTTTTGATCTGCAATGAATCACATTATAATTCAAAGATTTAAACTTTTGTGTGATCTTAAGAAAATTATGAAATATTTTTCACTTATGGTATAATTGGATTGGCTTTTGTCAGGTGAACAAAAGTGTTTTTGGTTCTTTGAGAGTGATGGAGACATACCATTGCCACTTTAACTCTAAGGGAACAGGTTTGTCAAAAACACTTTTTTTATTTTTTTTAAGATTTTCAGTTTCCGGTTCGCTTTTTATCTGATCGTACCGTGTAACTCCGGTTTGCAGGTGTAGAAAGTGTTTTTTAATTTTGGCCTCGTGAACCAATTTTCACATACAGGTGGTTCTGTGGTCTATCCGGTTCATAGTATTCATGAGGGTTTTTGCAAATCCGGTGGATGTGAATTTTACAGTAATGTTATAAGGTAATAATTTCAGTTGATAATCATAGAACTTGCTTAGAAAGTAATTACGCTGTTTCTAGTTATTGTATAAGGTAAACACTTTTGTTTTACACAACTTGTGTTATTGTTTGTGCAGGCAATCCTAACTAACCCAATCAGAAACTGCCAAGTGGACAGATGGAAATTCTTTGTTTTTTTCTTTCTTTAAATTTTCATTCTTTTGACTTAGCAGTAATTAGGATTAGGGAAAATATTGTTTTCTTTTTTCTTTTTATCAAGTGTAATGTTGTCCCCAGGTTAATCATATTGTAATGCTTATTATATAAGGTTTACGTCAAATGCAACGAAATTATACAACAAAATAAATCCTATTTCCACTTTACTTTATGATAATTTCCAAAAAGGAAAAGTGAACTGATACCGTCTTGTAATTATCGTAGGACTGAAAAAAGGTTGGGTTGCTTGATAACCTCGAAGCTCACTTCATAGCTTTTGTTCTTTTTGACTATTTAAATTTAATGATTAAGTTTAGTTTTGATTTTAAAATTAGGCATGGAAATTACGTTAGGAACTTACTATCAAACATATGAAATACATTTTACTATTTCTACAAATTAACA